>VIAB01032340.1:0-13873 GCA_009801035.1 Oophaga pumilio | reverse complement strand
CATTTGTAAGTGAAAGGTTGAAGAGGTGTGTGAGAGTAGGGAGTTTGAGGAAGGTTCTTTTCTGCCCCACATGACTGTGCCCATTGCAAGATATCCATAAAGACATGGTTAGAGGAGTTTGGTGGGAAGAACATGACCCGCTGCACAGATCCTGGACCTCAACCCCATCCAACAGCCTTTTGGATGATCTAGACTGGAGATTCTGAGTCCGGTCTCCCCTTCAACACCACTGTTTAACCTCATAAATCCTCTTCTGGATCAAGGATCAAAAATCTGAAGACTGGAAGCTGTTATAGCTGCAAAGGGAGAACCAACTCCATATTATAGAGTTGATGGGACAGACGGACTGATGGACACAAAAAAACAGAGAAAAAAGGCAAATTGGACATAATAGCACACAAAATTTCAAAAATGGGATGGACAAAACTGTTGCCACCTTTCCAAAATTATGGGTAAACAATTTTGTTTCAAGCATGTGATGCTCCTTCAAACTCACCTGTGGCAAGTAACAGTAGTGGGCAATATGAAAATCACATGAAAGCAGATAAAAAGGGAGAAGATGGATGACTCAATCTTTGCATTGTGTGTCTGTGTGTGCCACACTTACCATGGAGAACAGAAAGAGGAGAAGAGAACTGTCTGAGGACTTGAGAACCAAAATTGTTGAAAATAACAATCACAAGATTACAAGTCCATCTTCAGCGATCTTGTTGTTCCTTTGTCCATGGTGAGCAACATAATCAAGAAAAAAATACCCCAAAAAGCAATGCATGGAGCATACAAAACTCCATGTAACCACCAATAAACAAATAATAAAATTTTCCCTACCCAATAAATATATAAATTAATTAGAACCTGCACTCTGTCCCCCAATTCATTACCAGTTACATTCCTGCATCATCAACATCCCCCACTCTGTGCCTCACTCTCCCCCGATTCATTATATTTACATGACCCACTCAGCCCCAATTCCTTATGTCATATCCTCTCTCTCCAACCCCCACCCTAAATTCATCATTATTTGGTCTCTCCCACACACAATTCATCATTTACTCTCCCCCATCCTGAATTCATCATCATTTACTGTCCCCATCCCTCACCCTCAATTCATTATCATTTGCTCTCCCCCACAACAGTCAATTCATTATCATATGCTGTACCCCACCCTCAATTCATCATTATTTGCTCTTCCCACCCTCAGGTCATTATTTGTTGTCCACCGTGCCCCACCCTCAATTCATCATTTGCTGTCCCCTACCCTCAATACATCATTTTTATGTCCTCCACCCTGAATTCGTCCTTATTTGCACTTTCCCATCTCAATACATCACCATATGACATAATCACTCATGCGCCGTCACAAGCAAGTCACATAAGGGGTGGAGGGACTCCCTTGGAGCTCCAGGAAGAGTCCCTGCGCTGAGATGTGCACCGTTGGTGAAAGTGTAACGGCACACAATGCTTTGTTATACCCTGGGGCCCAGTGAGCAGGAGCACAGGAGGGGGGCCCGGACTAGGTCCTGGCCCCCTTCTTTACTTCTGTTCAACATACAACAGTAAGTGCAGTAATGGCCTGATGGTGGCAATGACTGTGTGCCAAGCATCATGAAATCTGAAGAAGACCAAAGGATTTTGGGTGGCAATGTAGTGCCCGGTCTCAGAAAGGTTGTTTTGCAACCTAGGTCATGGGTCTTCCAGCAGGACAATGACCCCAAAGATACTTCAAGAAGCCCCCAAGAAATGGATGGAAACAAAGCGCCAGAGCGTCCTGACGTTACAAACAATGAGTCAGGATCTAAATCCCATTGAACAACTTGAGGAAAGATGTTAAAATTGCTGTTGGGAGAAGACACCTTCACATATGAGAGACCTGGAGCAGTTTGTAGAAAAAGTCCTCCAAAATTCCATCTGAGAGGTGTAAGAAGCTTGTGGATGGTTAAAGGAAGCGATTGATTGCAGTTTTTTATTCCAAAGGGAGTGCAACCAAATATTAAGCTGGGGTGCCAACAAGTTTGTCTTGACCATTTTGGGGGTTTTGTGAGAAATTATGACCAATTTGCCTTTTTTTTTCTCTGTTTTTGGTGTTATTCCAATACACACAAAGGAAATAAATATTTTTAACGTGTAATTGCAAAAATTTTCTGTGAGAAATATTTCATTCCCTGGAACAACTTCAAGGGTACCAACACTTTCAGCCATGACTGTAGATATTTTAGTTTTACTTAAGATTTGGCTCTGCAGCATTTCTTGGTGTAGCTATCTAAAGCCTCAATCAGCGCTGAAGAAAATAAAGACAACTTAGTGTGATCCCTGCAACGTCTTTCGGCATTAAAATACAGAAATCAATAAAACCAACCTTAAAACAGGAAGCGCTAAAAGGAAGAAAAAAAAGCTTTCATTTACTGTAGTGGTTACTTTCCAGTATCAAATGATGCCTGGATAACCTGATTTCTGAGTCCTGTTCTCTTTCTCCTTTACTCTAATCTTTCCTAGCAGAAATCTAGACATAAAGGTTTGGTCAGGAATCTGTCGGTTGCACATGTTTATACAAGTGTCAGACTAGGCTAATCAAGACATTTATTTGTGTCTTACCGCCGGCCCAGGACGCTTAATTCCGCGCTTGGAACCTGCAGGGTTTATAGAGATTGTTTATAAGTATCTGTGAAATCAAGACATGGGTTGTAGAAAGTAAAGGATCCCTCTCCGCTACACTCTGGAGAATTTCCTCAGAAGGTGCTGATACTTCTGTTTGTTAGTCCAATATCTATTAATCTATTTATCTATCTCATATCTATTATATCTATCTTTAATCTATCTATTATCTATTTTTATTGACATGTTTTCATTGACAAATACATGAAGTTTATGTGACGCGCACCACATTTAGTGTGGGTACCAGGGCTATGGGGTACTCGGCACCGAGCCCATTGATTTCTATGGGAGATGTCACTGGTAGCGGTGGCTCGGTCCGTGGCTCTGGCGGTCATGCAATAGGGGATATTTACAGGGGATGTTAGATAGTTGTTCGTGACGCCACCTGTGGTTCCTGGTCAATTGGACCAGCGCTGCTATATAGATCTTCACAGGGGATGTTATGGGGCAGCTGGGTGATAAGTCTCCCACAGGCGAGACTGATCCCTGGAAGTCTATGGTGATGATGCAGGGTGTGATAAATGAAACAGTCTCACACAAGGCAATCTCTTTCCATACCTTTTACTTGTAGATGTTTCAGGCAGGTCCCGGGGAGCTGGTCGGGGTGGAGAATGCACGTCAGGATAACCGCTGAGCAGGTTACTCCGTTTACGTATCAGCGCTTAGGGCTACCTTCTGCGACTTGTAGTCCAGAAAGCCTCCGGTTATCTTGTTACTAGGCTTGAAACACTAGCAACGCTTTGGACCCCGGTGTCCGGTGAATTAGTGCAGGTAATCCGGTACCTGTAGCACTTCTCTATCTGTCTTCTCCACTGCGCCCTTCGCCCTGCTCTTGCTCTTAACATAAGCACTGCAGCATAGATGTAAAAAGTCAGCTTTTCTTTAGAGCTCACTGAGCAGCTCTCAGTATCTTCCAAGTCCAGGATGTACTGACGCTGGACTGCACTGTCCTAAGACAGGAAACAGACTGAACAGAACTCAAGCAGGAACTAGTCCTGACTGGAACTCAACTCTGACTGAACTGAGACAGGAAGCTAGACTCATCTGCTACGTGTCACTACCTTATATACCCCTGGTGGGTGTGTCTGAAAGTGTGAGTGACGTGAATGGATATCAAGCTTTTGCGGTTACCTTTCTGTGCATTTTCCTGGATTATGTGTGCCTGACATAGCTGGGCCACACATCTGCAAAGTCTCAATATTTACAATGTTGATTTTTACTTTTCCAAACTTCTACCATCTGACCTGGATTCACAGCTGGACATCAGCCTCTGAGCCAAATCCTGACTGATAACAACCATTCTTGTCTCATCAATGCTTGGACTTTATCTAATTTTCTGTGTTTTTTTTTGTCTATCTGCTTTTTAGGATTAACCACAGGTTCTCAATGAGAATGAGATCTGGGAAGTTTTCTTGCCATGGACCAAAAGTGTAAATGTTTTGTGCCAGGAGACACTTACGGTAGTTATTTCTTTTGCCTTATGACATGGTCTCCATCATGACCATTATTTATCAAAAGATTGCTCTTGGATCATTGATAGAAATTGCTCTTAGAAGATGTTTAGATCAAATTCTTTATTCATGGCTGTGTTCTTAGGCAGAATTGTGAGTGGACCACTTCAATGCATAAAAATCCCCTACCCATGAATGGTCTCAGGATGCTTTACTGTTGGCATTTCACAGGACCCATGGCAGCACTCACCTTTTCTTCTCTGGACAATCATTCTTACAGATATCTCAAACAGTCTGAAGGGGGTGTCATCAGAGAAAGTATTATTACCTCAGTCCTCTACAGTTCAATCCTGTATATCCTTCCTGCTCTTGATGTTTGTCTTGGAGATAAGTGACTTCTTTGCTGCCCTTCTTGACACCAAGGCAGCCACCAAAAGCCTTCACCTTAGTGCAGGTGCTCTGATGCCTGCCTGCTGCCATTGCTGAGCAAGCTCTGTTCTGGTGTTCAACTGATCCTGTAGCTGACTGAATTCTCTTTGTGAGATTGTCCTGGCACTTGCTGGACTTTTCTGGGGATCTCTCTTTTTTAAGTTTTAGGTGGTCCTATGAATTAGGGGCAATCTTACAAGCAGGAATGCCCTTGCCTTTAAAGCCTTTTTGATGCAAAACAATGTCAATTGCATGTGTTTCCTTTGAGAAAACTATATTTAACAAAAAAAGGCAATGATTTCAAGCATCAGTCCCACTTTAAAGCAACCCGTCTGCTTTTATAATTCAATCAGTGATATCAGCTTGCCTTAAGGGTATGCCACACTAAACAACATCGCTAACGGGATCGCTAAAAAACGTCACTATTTAGCGATCCCGTTAGCGATGTTGCTGTGTGCGGCAGCTTCCAGCGACGAGCTTCCTGCTGTGATCTCGCTCGTCGCTGGAATCGCTCCGGACCCTTTTTTCTCGTCGGCGCTCCCGCTGGGTAAGTATATATCGCTAGTGTGGCACCTTAGCGATTTAGCGGTACTTTTGTACCGCTAAATCGCTAAGAAGATCGCTAGCGGCGATAGCGTCCTAGCGACATCGCTAAGTGTGGTCCCACACTAGCGATATTAAAACGATCCCGCTAGCGATCTCATTAGTATGCGACGCTAATGAGATCGTTAGCGGGATCGCGTAGTGTGGCAGTACCTTTATTCTCTTTTAAGCAAACCTGTCAGTAGGATTTTGCTAAGTAAACTACAGACATTGTCATGTTGCTGCTGTTAAACTGATTAAAATGATCCTTGGGATGAAAAAATCTGTCTTGTAGTTCTTGTGTATGCCGTGTTAAAAGTTTTCAGTGAATCAGTTTAGCAATGCCAACCTGACAATGCCTGTAGTTTACTTAGCAAAATTCTGCTGACAGGTTCACTTTAACACTTTCTTCTGAGAGAACGATAAAATTATGGAAGTGATGTAAGCAGTTCGTTCTCTGACAGGGCTGAAAATCAGTGGATATTTTGTGATCAAGTAACTTTTAACGGCAAAGAATGACTTTGCAATTTTTTTGCAATTCATCTGATCAATCTTCATAAAAATCTAGAGTTAAGGCCACTTGTTACGCAGCTATCCCGGATCCATGATTTTCTTCCCTCATCACAATCTACTGCACACTGTTGTGCTCGACATTGGGCTTTGCATATCGCCAGGCGTGATCCCATGTGAGCTTCCATCCAAGCTTATAAGGCTCTCTAAGAAACACACCTGTGTCTTGGTATTAACACTTTAGTATTGCTAAGATTCTGGCTTACTTCATACACCTCAATCTGCTCAGTTGCTACCTGTGGTCCCCTGGATGTCTCCCACCTGCCAGCGGTTTCCAGCATCCCATCTGTTTGCCTGTGGTCTCCTGGTCATCTTCCACCTGCCTGCAGTTTCCTGGACATTTTGCGCCTGCTTGCCTGAGGTTTTCAGCACTCTGCCTGTCTACCAGTGGTTTCCAGCCCCTCAGCTTTTCGTATTTCGCTTGATTCACCTAACTGCTTAACTGATGTCTGTGTGTCCACCTAAACCTTGGGCTTGGACGATCCAATTTTTGTGAAAACCAAAATTTGTGTCAGTTTCAAAACTTAACTGCAGAGAGTTGGCTGTCAATCATCATGACTAGAGATTAGCGAATGTTTGAAAAACGATCACCAAACATAAATTCTGCACAAATATTGCACACTTGAATTTGTGATTGGAAACATGAGTACATTTTTGAAAAATCTGAAAAAATCTGTAACATTTGTTAAAAAGTGCTTGAAAATATTAGTGCTGCCACTAAAGTATTTTGATGGCAACAAAAAAAAAATCGGTCTCAATGGAGCGCTGGCATGAGCCACACCATTGCTCTACTAAAGTATTTTGAGCACTTTGGCTACGATATTGATGGTGTATGATGAGAGTGGGGCACGTGTTTGATGAGGGGAAGGGGTGGGGAGAGCCCAGAGGAGCAGCGTGCTTGAGAACTTTATTTTTTTCTAACTTCATGTGTGCACATTGCAGCAAGTCAATCAGAGCGCAGGAAACATCCATAATTTCCAGACACAACGGCTTGTGTCGTTGGCTGCTGAATTCACATGTCCCTCTCTATATAAAGAGTGAACATCTTGTTTTAGTGCCATTTTGTCAATATAACAGCGCATAGAGGCTGCTTCTTATGCTGGGACTGCTTGCTGATAGATTTTTGCTAGTTAGCAAGGCGGTTGGTTTTTTAAGTCAGGTAGTTTAGATAGCTAGTGTCCTGTGTGACTGTGAAATCGACCTTCTAGAAGATATTTTTTGTGCCATTAGTGAGGTCAACAGACAAAGACAGCAGGGTACAATTCATAGAAGTGTGTTTTGCACTGCTTCTATTGTGCTCCATGCACAAGTAGACCTTTCAAAATATTATTTTTTCAGTTGCTAAACATGACACCGCAAGGCATATGTCACCTTGTCAGTGAACCCATTTGCTAACATGAATCAGTATGCCATATCTCACCTTGTCATTTAGTGGCAGTGAAATTGTTCTGTGTTCAGAGCTGTTGCACAGTACATAAAATATATTTTTTGCAGTTGTTAATCTGATACAGCCCGCCATATCCCACCTTGTAATTTAGTGACGGTGAAATTCATCTTTTTGCATAGCTGTTGCACAGTATAAAAAAAACTTTATTTGTCTGTTGCTAACGTGGTATAGCCTGCCATATCCCACCTTGTCATTTTGTGGCAGTAAAGTTGTTCTGTGTGCAGAGCTGTTGCACAGTAAAAAAAAGAAAAATTTTGCAGTTGCTAATGTGATTCAGCATGCCATGTCTCAATTTGTCATTTAGTGGCAGTGAAATTCATTTTTTTTGCACAGCTATTTGACAGTAAAAAAAAAATTTCTGTAGCTAAATGTGATATAGCCCACCATATCCAACATTGTCATTTAGTGGCGATGAAATTTTTCTGTGAGCAGAGCTGTTGCACATTAAAAAATAATATTTATTCTGTGACAAACGTGATATAACAGGCTAGATCAGAGTTTGAAATTGTTTGGAGCATATCTTCTAGGTTATACAGGCCTCATCCACACTAAAAAAAATACTTTGTTCTGCTACTAGCGTGATACAGTAGGGGAGATTTCAGTTTGAAATTGTTTGGAGCATATAGTCTATGTTATAGAGGCCTCATCAACACAAAAAAAGTCTTCTGTTACTAATGTTATACAGCAGGGGAGATCTCAATTGGAAATTGTTTGGAGCATATAGTCTGTGTTTTACAGGCCTCATCCACACAACAATAAAGCATTTCTTCTGTTATTAACATGATACAGTAGGGGAGATCTCAGTTTGAAATAGTTTGGAGCATATCCTCTTTGTCGTACAGGCCTCATCCACACTGAAACAATTCTTTATTCTGTTTCTAACATCATACAGAGGGTAGATCTCAATTTATAATTGTTTGGAGCATATCTTCTTTGTTATACAGGCCTCATCCACACTGAAACAATTCTTTCCTCTGTGACTAACGTGATACAGTAGTGGAGATCTAATTTTTATAATTATTTGGAGCATATCTTCTTTGTTTTGCTAGCCTCATCCTCAATGAAGCAATTCTTTCTTCTGTTTACTAATGTAATACAGTATGGGAGATCTTATTTTTATAATTGTTTGGAGCATATCTTCTTTTTCATACAGGCCTCATCCACACTGAAACAATTCCATCCATTTCAACATTTTCAGTGACCCTGAGACTTCCTTGTAGGATCTGCCCGAAAAATACTCGAATTTCCCATTGACTCACATTATACTCGTTACTCGAAATGAGCATGTGAGCATTTGGAATTGCTCGGTTCAAGTAACGAGCATCCGAGCATTTTAATGCTCGCTCATCCCTACTTATGATATAAAATACAGCGATAATTAATAACACTTTTGTACAAAATATAAGTAGGTGGATAAAACATGTAAATGTTAACACAATAAACATTTTTTACTACAGCAGGTGTAAAGATGGTGGGTGCAGTCACAACCTAAGCATTAGGGATCCAACAGGTCCTTTTTTAATGTATGTAAACACTTTTAAAGATGACCCATGATTATTCAGAACTTTGTTGGAAATTTTGCATTGGCGTCCACAAGCTTGAAGTTACGTCATTGCAGAATACCTTCATAGTATGTCCGGGGTTTAAGATGTCAATATTCATATTTTTGTTTCATAGATACTTTATGAATCCATGAGACAGAACTTTTCTGGTGCAGTAATATATGGAGATAGAACATAGAACCATTTAGACATTGCACACAAATTTGCATGGATCAGTATGAGGATCCATCTTTAATTTTGTCTTTTTAGCAGATCCCAAATAGGTGAAGAAAAAACAGTCCTAATGGAAATTATTACTCATTCAGTCTTAGGTAGAGATTGACTTAAGGATAAATTAATGAATCTAGCTTTCCCATAAACTTGACTGGAATGCTTTTAATTAGACTTCTTAAGGTCTAGGTCTGGATCATCGGTACAGGTCTATCAAGAAGAACCCAATGGTGTACAAAATGATTAAGAAATGGGTAAAGTAAGGAAATAAGGAAAATTAGCAATTGCTCATAAAGAAGGTTTCTTTGTGTCCACATACATTAAAAAAAAATTAAAAAAGTAAAACTAAGGTTACTCATTTATATACTGCAGCGACTTACATCGTCTCCCAATGCAGCATATGAAATCTTGGCTGCTCTAGTGGAACATTCTGGTATTCCCTCTGCGTGATGGATATTTCAATGACCGAAAGATGGATGATCTTCTTCCCTTGACATATTTAGAAACAAAATCATGAAAATATTTAATGGATGAAATGGTTTTCCTTCACTGGAAACGGAGCCAAAGTGGTTGCAACCACAGAGAGTCGAGCTAAGGATTTTTGAAGGTTTGCATCATATGTGAAACTATGTTTATGTCGGGGCTTTGATTGTAAAAATGTTAATATGCAAAGGTTTTTTAGCACGACTTGACCCTTCAGAACTTAAATGCCTCCACTAAATCAGTAAATGGAACATAAAAATGAATCACTTCAGCAGCAGACGTTTCTTCTGGTAATGTCTCCTAAGTCCTGTATACAAACGTACAAATGATATCAAAATATTTGAGTCCAGATGTGCATGATATTCAATTAAAACATTCTTACAGTGGAAAGAAAAAAAAATCAGACCAACTTGAATATGATCATTTTTTTAATTTTGTTAGTTAATTATATTGTTTGTCGTTTTGCTATTTGTGGAGAGAATTATTTTCTCATTACATGTTCTGAGAAACATCCTGGGCTTTCATTTGGCCATGGTGAGGTTTATTGACATACTGACTATTTCTAAAAAAAGAATAAAAGGTAGAATAAAAAATGTTATTGTCAGTAGGGGTATAAAAAACATTAAAAAGGTGCCAATCAGAAATAGATCTGGTCATGTATAAACTGTAGTAATGCAAATAGAAATGATTCGGTCACTTCTCCCGGTTGGGGTCCAATAATTGGTGGTGAATAGGTGAGAATTTTTGTAAACTAGAGTACCCTTTTAAAGAATTTAGCATTGAGTGCTATGATTTTCCAAATACACCTTTGGGTTGGGATTTTCTCGTGAAGTAGATCAATCATGAGATTGTAGAGTCATATAGTAGATTTTTGGCGCAAAAGAGACTCCATATACTATAGGTGCTTTTGTCCCACCTGAGAAAACCACCTCCAGCCTCAAGACCCCCATGTCTCTGCTCACATGCATGATGGAAGAAACTAATGAAAGGATTTCGGAGACCATACTGTTGTGTTAAGACATATGGAAATTGGAGGTCTATGACTTGGTGTGATGGTGAGAAGCTATCTTGGATTGGAGTTCCTTTGGCCTGCCCTCCACCAATACAAGACATGTACTTGTATAAATGTGTCATCACTGTACACATGTGCAGGACATTTCGTGGCCCGTACTGCTACCAGAAACACTGTCATCTGAAAGGGCCTTTAGTGAACTCAGTCATTTACCAAACTTTGGCTGACATTTGCCTAAGGAACCCAAACACGAATCCTTATATGCAATGTTCGTGCCAAATTTGAGATTGGCAAACATTTTCCGAACAAGTTCGCTTATCCGTTTCCAATCAGTCGTGAAATCAAAAGCACACAAAGTAACAGTATGACCCTGTGAAATAGTAAGACTGCACTTTTTGACCTCATGAAATTTTGACCTTTTTACGAAGTGACATTATAGCCTACTTAAGGCATAAATTTGTAGGACCAGGGGCAAAGTTATAGGATAAGTATAAGTAGCAGTTGCACCAGGTGCCGGGGTTGGCCGGTATTAGGAAGGGAATAGGAGGTCATGTTATTAATTTGCGTTGTATCCTATAAATGGCTACTTAGAAAACCTGTTCCTGTTTTGTGTAGTGCAGCTAAGCAGAAAACATGAAATCTTCAGACAGCAGAGATACCGAGTTTAGTTTAGAGTGCGCTCTGAAGATCAGAACAATTTTGCAGCCTAAAATGACTACTGGAAGCAATATTTGCAGGTTAGCTATCTTACTAAAAATCACATCTGACATAGATCTAATTTCTCCACTCAGTAACATCATCATTAAAGAGCAACACATCGCAAACAACGCGTTCATCATTTTAACATTTCTTTCCAGGAATCAATTTAGATTACGGTCTGTAAAATCACCGTGATCTGTGCTTTAAAAAAAAATTATCAGAGCTTCTTCCCTGCAAAATGAAGATTTCACATCTAAAGGTACTGCCACACTAAACGCTCCCGCTAACGATCTCGTTAGCGGCGCATACTAATGAGATCGCTAGCGGGATCGTTTTAATATCGCTAAATGTGTGCCACATTTAGCGATATTGCTAACGACGCTATCGCCGTTAGCGATCTTCTTAGCGATTTAGCGGTACAAAAGTACCGCTAAATCGCTAAGAAAAGGTGCCACACAGCATAAGATACTCACCCAGCGGGAGCGCCAGCGACGAGAATAGGGTCCGGATCGTTTCCGGCGGCGAACGAGATCCCAGCAGGAAGCTCGTCGCCGGAAACTGCCACACACAGCAACATCGCTAACGGGATCGCTAAATAGTGACGTTTTTTAGCGATCCCGTTAGCGATATTGCTTAGTGTGGCATACCCTTTAGAGAAGATAGTTTGCTAGTCTTGCGCAATTAAATTACTTTAATACTGAGGAGGAAGCTAGGAGTAGAGGTAGGAGGTAGCAGCTCCAGAGATCTTCCAAATCTTCCATGCTGCACAAGGAAGAGTAGGCAGCTTTCTAAGACACTACTGATGTGGGGGCAGAGTGACTTCAAATTTACTACCACTGTAGATGATATAATTTTGGGGGCTGTTTAAGTCCCACTACTCCTAAAAACACCTCCTTACCTCTACTGGTAAAACTTCTTCTACACCCACTTTCAGGTGGGTCATACATAAACCTCACTCTTTTTCAGGTAAGTTGGCAACTGTGATCAAACTTCAAGGATATGATGAGCACTTCTCTTAATGGGGTTGTTCACCTCCTCTGGGGACAATTTTTTTCTTCTTGCATAAATACAAATATTACAAACTTTCTGCTCTTTGCAATAAACCAATCAAAACAAAAGCTCAACACGAGTAATAAAACAAATGGTTTCTCCAAATTCGCTGAAAAATGCCACTCCAACTTACTTCTGTAGTCTCAGAATTATTCACCCCTTCAAAACAACAGTTTTTATTACTTAGTACAGCACCTCTAGCTGTTATGACCGGCTGCAAATGTGACACCAGCTTCTGGTAGATTTACTGATGAGTCTAGCCCAAGGGAATTGCCCTCCATGTCAAAGATATTGTTAGATTGTCAAGAAAGTGGCCAACAAAGTTATGAGAAGAGATCATTGTCCTGCACAGACAAAGAAAAGGGTACAAAGGCATTGAATTTTAGTAGAGATAAAGCTGGAAGCAGAGTTTGCAAGCTCAAAGATAAGGAACACAGGTTGCACTACCTGGATGTGGCAGAAAGAGGAAAATGTCACCAGATGAAACCAGATTCCTGATGAGGCGGGCTGTCAAAAACTGTTAAAAAAGCCCGCAGCAAGTTTTGGTGGCAGGGGAGAGGTTTCAGTTTACATACCAAATACTGAAGTTCTCTATACTCAAACTCAAAGATGTAACCTCTACTCACCCAAAAGCACAAGAAAAGTTGGCTCCAATATTATCAAAACCATATATATAAGACACAAAAGTTTTGAGATTCTGTCCTGCAGAACGATGAAACTAAACTGGGACTTTCAGGGCCCATGGATTAGTCTGGAGGAGGAATGAAGACTACACTAAAACACTCTCCCTACAGTGAAGCATGATGGAGGCTTAGTGATGCTCACAGTAAACCATGGAAAGAACTCGGTGATGCACTGGGGCTGCCATGCTTCCACTGGCATTGGAAATCTGCAGAATATGGAGAGAGAAAATGGAGTCAATATTCAGGAATTCCTCATACTGAGGCTTGGGCATCATTGAACCTTTCAACAGGTCAATAATCTCAAGGCTTTCTTAAAGTCCACCAAGACTTATTTTCAGAAGAAGTCCTAGAAGATTCTGTAGTGGCTGCCATAATCACTTGTATTGAATCTTATAGAAATCCCAAGAATATTAGCGAACTGGAGGCCTTTGCCCATGAGAAATGGGCCAAGATTCCTCAGGAACATTGCCTGAAGCTGGTGTCTGGCTATGCAACACGTTGGCAGCAGCTAATAACAGCCAGAGAGGGGATCTACTAAGTATTAAAGAGTCAGACACTGAAGAGTGAAGACATTTGTCTTGAAAGGGTTATTATTTTTAATTGCAACTGTTTTAGGGTATAGATCATAGATTGAAGGAGAATGGTGAAATGACCTTGTCAAAATCCTGCCCATGAAACCACTCCTGACTCCATATCATCTAACTTAGACAGTTCTCCATATCTTGTCAACTTTTTATTGAAAAATATAGGCATTCTTTCCATGTGTAACTTTACTAATTTTCAGCTAAATACATAAAAATAATATTTCCTGCCAGTATGTTAGAATACATTAGCATTGTTGATAGTTTTATCCCTTGGGTTAAAGCCTGACTTGTAAAAGACAATCTATGGTGTCTACACACCTGAAGGCAGTCACCTGTCGTCAGGCCCAGATTGATAATCTGTCCAACCGGGCATTTTTCCAAGCTCTGCACGTATCAGGGACTGCCGGAGCTCCTACCCGCGCGCATGTTCTCGGCTGTATATTTCAGCCTAGGTTTGGG
>VIAB01032339.1:0-19652 GCA_009801035.1 Oophaga pumilio | reverse complement strand
TGTGTCATTCTCAAAACTTTTGGCCATGACTGTACATATTGAGATAGGATCTTCGAGATTGGAATACCCCTTTAAGTATCCAGGATTACGACCACTCATATAATGACAGTTACAGTTGGGCTCAAAAGTTCACATACCTCATTTCTTAATACTGTGTATTGCCCCCTCTAACATCAATGACAGCTTGAAGTCTTTTGCGGTAGTTGTGGATGAGGTTCTTTATTTTCTCAGATGGTAAAGCTGCCCACTCTTCTTGGCAAAAAGCCTCCAGTTTCTGTAAATTCCTGGGCTGTCTAGCGTGAACTGCACGATTGAGATCTCCCAAGAGTGGTTCAATGATATTGAGGTCAGGAGATGGCCACTCCAGAAACTTCACTTTGTTCTGCTCTAGCCAGTGACAGGTCAACTTGGCCTTGTGTTTTGGATCATTGTCATGTTGCAACGTACAAGTACGTCTCATGCGCAGTTTCCAGGCTGATTATTGCAAATTTGCTGATAACGTGCTGCATTCGTCTTTCCTTCAACTTTGACCAAGTTTCCTGTGCCTTTGTAGCTCACACATCCCCAAACCATCAGTGATCCACCTCTGTGCTTTACAGTAGGAATGGTGTTCCTTTCATCAAAGGCCTTGTTGACCTTTCTCCAAATGTGAGGATGTTACCTTTAGTAGCCATTCAAACCCATTTATGTCAACTTCCGTCTTACAAAAAGGATTGACTTTCTCTCCATCACAGCCCCTGGACAAATTCACTTTCATTGAAGACCTCTGTCTATTCTGTAGGAAATTAGTATTCAAGGTTATATACAACAAACCAAATATAATCGACACTCTGGACGAAAACGACAGACAGGTACTTCGTGACCTGGCTGACCTACTACAGGAGAAAGACCCCAAATCAGGTAAGCTCCTTTTTCCTCACACTCACAAATCTACTGCCGCCCCTCCCACTCTCTGTGGTACCTGCTATCAGAATCTTCTTTGAACTGGTGAAACAAGATATCTCTTCATTCACACCCTACGCAAAATTTGCACCCTGGTGAACTAAGGGCACTTCATGACCTTAGTATGAATACCAGTTTCGTTATCAAATAAGCAGACAAGGGGGGCAACGTGGTCCTTTGGCCAAATCACATGTATCATGAGGAGGCCCTCAGACAACTAAATGATACGAAATTCTACCATAAATTACCATCAGACCCCACAGAGGTCTTATCCAGAAAATTTAATAACTTGCTTAATCTAGCTCATGGTATGGGGATTATCACAGCCAAAGAAAAAAGCTTCCTGGGGTCGAACACCCTGTGACCACAACATTCTATATGCCACCTAAAATGCATAAAAGGAATACTACAGCCCCCAGGATGACCCATCGTCTCCAGCATTGGGAGCTTATGCGAGAAGGCTAGTACTTATGTTGATTTTTTCTTACAGCTGCTTGTCCTGAAATTACCATCCTTCTTGAAGCACAACTCACACTTCATCAAGACCTGCCCACAAAATTACCCTTCCCACTGAAGCTCTTATGGTAACATGTGACGTTGAAAGTCTCTATTCCAATAACAACCATGCGGATGGGATGAAAGCTGTCACCTTCTTCCTGGACCAACCAACAGGTTCAGACAGTATGCATGACTCATTTGTTTCAGATCTTCTGGACTTTATTTTGTGTCATAACTATTTCTTGTTTGATAGATCTTTCTATCTTCAAATCTCTGGTGTGGCTATGGGAGCATGCTGCGTGCCTGCTTTCACCAATGTTTTCCTCAGTTGGTGGGAAGCCACAGTGGTCTACCCCTTGGATGGTTACAAGAACAAGGTCAGGCATTGGTCACGATATATAGATGATATCTTCTTTGTCTGGCAGGGGACACATCAGGAATGTGAACTATTTCTGCATTCTCTTAATCATAATTCCCTTAACATTCTGCTGACCCATTATATGTCTTCCACTAATGCCATTTTTCTGGATGTGACTGTTTCAGTATGCAAGGACCAACTTATCACAAACCTATTCCATAAATCCATTGCTACCAACAGCCTTTTGGATTTCCATAGTTTCCATCCGTTCCACACCATAAAATTCCTACGAATGAGAAGAAACTGCACCCTGGTAGACAACTTACATCACTAGGCATAGTACCTCACCACTAGGCTCCGGAAATGAGTATACACCAGGAAAATTATCTCGACAGCTTTTCAATGAGCCAATCAACAGACGCAGGACCCCCACTCTTAGAAATTTTAAGGATGGAGGCAACATGACGCTCACTGTATCCCTCTGCTAGTAAAGCCAGAATTGAGCCCTTCTTTTCCTCTCTCAATACTTTTCAATCAACTCCTTTGGCATGGTTAAAAGTTATTTTTTCATTCCTATTATTTCTGAGATATTACTAGCACTTGTTTTTCCATCCAGCTTGTCCTATTGCAAGAAAATTGTGAACACCCCAGCAGTGTTTTTATACTTTCCTTTGTTAAATAAGATTTGGTTCAGGTGATCACCTAATCAGAAGCACATTAAGTAGAATGAGGTGTACTCTGGTTGGAATTCAACTGACACTGGAATGGAATGGCTCTCAGACATGCAGAGAAGCTGATTTTTATATAACTGTGCAGCGGTCTCTTAATTTTTGCCAGAGCTGTATATGTATATTTTTTTTTCAACCGCATTTACAGTATATCATTCATATTCTCTGAAAAAAGGCCAAGAAAGCAAAAATTCTGCCAGGGTATGTAAACTTTTGAGCCCAACTGTAGTTGTTAGTGGTCGTAACCATTTATATATGAATTTAAATGTATATTTATATGTCAAAATTTATTAAGCGAGGGCTTGCCTAAATTATTTCAATTTGCCATGACAGTCAATCCACTTTGACATCCTTAGGAAAGGAATGGTAAAATCTTATTTTATATTCCCGAGATAAAATTAATAATTTTGATGTAGCAGTCTCATGACCTGTAAATGTGGAAATGTAACTTTCCTTCAAGTCCAAGTGAATGTGAAAATGATTCATTGCATTTTAATGCTTATTTAGAAGCTCTGAAATTGTCCGAATCAGAGTTTTCGAATATGAAGCTATAAAAAGACCTTTAAGAAGCTGCCGGCTACTCATAATTCATAAATTGGTGCACTGAATCATAAATTACAGGCTCTTACACCTTTTTATGCAGCTAGTAAAACCAGATTTTTCCCTGCAGGAAGCAAAATAGTTTCAATTCAAACCTCATGAATGTTCAGCATAACGTGTATATAGTTCAATCCTTATTGATGTTACAGATGTACATGCTTGGTCAATTAATATGTTTTTCGTTAGAAGTGCCATGCTGAACTGAAGATCAGATAAAATGTTTTTAATAATGTGTCAAAAGGTTGTGAAGCATGATTATATAAGGAACAATATTTAGAGTTGAGAGTCCTCAGTGGTTGATACCTTTTAATGGCTAACTGAAGAGATGGTAACAAATTGCAAGCTTTCAAGACTACTCAGGTCTCTTCATCAGGCATAGACTAATACAAAATCTGAAGAATCACATATTTATACACAAAGCAGGACAGAAAAAATGCAATAGGTAAGACAAGTGACGTGAAGCAGAATAGTCATTCTGGCAGAGGGAATGACTATTCTGCTTCACGTCACTTGTCTTACCTATTGCATTTTTTCTGTCCTGCTTTGTGTATAAATATGTGATTCTTCAGATTTTGTATTAGTCTATGCCTGATGAAGAGACCTGAGTAGTCTCGAAAGCTTGCAATTTGTTACCATCTTTTCAGTTAGCCATTAAAAGGTATCAACCACTGAGGACTCTCAACTCTAAATATTTTTCTATCTACTGGCTAACACGGTACAAAGATACACATCTTTACTGTATATAAGGAACAGGCAGATAATATCAAACGTAACTATTTTAGTGTTTAAATGTTTCACGTACTATCCACAATAGAAATTATATGGTATCATATTGGCAACTCCCTCCAGAATCTAATGGCATGTTGGAGCATACGGTAATAGTGGTCATGCCTTTGATGCAATTATCTCAACATAATCACTCATCAGTGTTCTATGCTTAGTAATTGTGCTAAAACTGCTCATGTGGTGTATTCTATAACACTGACAATTACTGTCAGTGTAGGCAGTTAAAGGATGCAGACTACACCCCTGCAACAGGACACAGAATTAATTTTATGCTTTCCAACAAGTTAGATATGCTGATTAACAACAAGCATCAAACTTGATGGTGCAATTGGAAAACAGGGACTACAAAAAAATATCTATGCAGAACATTTTTGTTGCCTCAAACATTAAAAAAATTTTTTAGTTTTTTAAAGCGCCACTCCAGCTTTTTTTTTAATTATTTCACTGCTGGAGTGGTGCTACTGATCTATGTTCCCTGACCCTAATGTTATTCTTACCAGTCGCTATCTTCAGCTCTTCCCATTGCCACTTTTGACCCGATTTGCCATCTTGTGAATGCAACTTCAAGATCTCAAATTAACTATGGGAGTCTCGTTCTGTCTTTCGTAGACTTCATTGAGTAGTGAGTTCCAGACTGACTAACAAACACTGGACCGATACAGCAGGTTACAAAGTGCATAAGACGATCAAAGCGGTGCTGATTGAAGATGGTGACTGTTCAGGATAAGACTGAAGGCAGGAAACTTAGATTAGTTGCACCACTCCAACGCTGCAGTAAAAAAAACACTGAAATGGTGTTTTAACCCCTTAACCCCGGAGCTTTTATCAGTTTTTCCTTTTCATTTTTCGCTCCCGTTCTTCCCAGAGCCATAACTTTTTCATTTTTCCATCAATATGGCAGTGTGAGGGCTTGTTTTTTACGGGACCAGTTGTACTTTTGAACAACACCAATGGTTTTACCATGTCATGTACGAGAAAACAGAAAAAAAATTCCAAATGAGGTGAAATTGCAAAAAAAGTGCAATCCCACACTTTAGCTGGAGCCCACATCAAAGGGAGGGAGTCTGACATCGGGGTTATAATCACAATAGCTAGATATACAAACAGCACCTATAAATGGCATACAGTTTTGCTTTCCAATGCAAAGCATTTTTTTATACACATACATACATATTGATTAGACCACTGTTGAAGGTGTGATATAACCTCAGGTTGCTCAGGCTACTTAGATTATATTGGATCCCACCTGGATAAATATAGTGTGGCCTAGGAGTGTGTAAGTGTGTAGATATATCTACATAGCAATTTGCAGCAAAATTGGGGGATGTATCAATCGCGTTTGCAAAAAATGCAATTGCGACCGGGCCCGTGCTGGAGGCCCACAGACACCTACTTCAGCTGGATGTGCATACACGGACACACATTCAGCTGGAGTATATTACAGCCCAGGGGCCCTCGGCAGCAATGCACACTGACAATCAAGCTGGCACCTGACATAGGCGTGCCAGTCACAAGCGGCGCATGGCAATGACGTCACTGGTCAGTTACCGGCTACAGAAAATGATGCCGCACGAGGAAGATAAGAAGAATCATTTCTTTCTATGTTTTTTTTATGATCCATTATAGCCCCCCCCACACACAGTATTTTCCCTTCACAGCTTAATAATTATTTCTGCTGAGGTAAAATGAGAGTTATTCTATGATTGGATGCTATGGACTCCGTCTCAATCTTTGTAAGCTGGGTTAATAAAATCTTCTCTGCCCACAGCAACCAATCGCAGAACAGCATCCATTGATTTTTAATCAATCTAATGACATCAAAATCATCCACCAAAGGTCGCCCAAAGGGGTCAAAGTGTTGTGCAAGAAAAAGTATGTAATGGAATTGTTTCAATATTTTTACTGAGTTCAGCGATCGAAAGTATATAAAAATCACCTCATACTTTTTCATTTTACCCTTGCAGACCTGTGTAATAAGTGGTCTGGTTATGTCCCTTCAAGTCAAGCCTTTGTAGAACTACTTTTTCTTTGGAACCGTCTAAGACAAGTAGCTGATAGGAAAAAAGATCTCCATAATCTATGTGGTTCTAGCGCCATTGGGTACTTATAGAAAGTTTATTACGCCAAGAAAAAATATAATATATGGAAAACAGGCAATGATTAGATCTCAAGTTCAGGAAAAAGGAATTATTAGCAATGACATCAAAAGTTCAGTGATGCCAGATGTTTTTTCACAAAGCTTGGTCCAGAATTTCTTCCATCTCCAGAGTACTAAATTAAGTAAGATACAAATGTAAAGAAAGTACAATCATTTTTGAAAATAGACGTAGAATCCCTTTTAGAAAAAGATATGCTGATTCCAAGTCCCTTGTCATAAAGAAGATTAGGCTTATTTTCTCATCTGTTTCTTGATAAAAAGAGGCACATACATGATCCTAATAAATTTAAAAGGGACTAAAAGCAAGTTTATCAAGTACATGAAATTCAAGATGGAAACTAGGTGGATTTGATTAAACAAAACTCCTTTATGGGAGTACTGAATCTAAAAAATGCAAACAACTTTGTCCCAATACATCCGACTACAAAAAATACCCCAGGGTAACAATTTTTATGAGATTCATCTAGTTCATTTTCAATTTAAAACTTTACCTTCGGATCTCTCTGACGCCTCGCTTTTTCACAAAACTAGCTTTAAGGTCCTTGTACACATGAAACAAAAATGTATACAGGTAAAACTCCATTGCAGACTGTCCATTTTGGCAGTGTTGTATTTATTTCACCTGATGATACTGCCAGCACTTATGATTGGCAGAAAAAATCCAACATGCCTGATCAGTCTTTTGAACAATACTGAAAATTCATCAGTAAACCATTGGTTGAAACAAACAATTATTCATTTCGCCAAGGCATTCATTATGGTCTAAATCATCTACTTCAGCTGACTTATCTGATATGTATGGGTGCCATTTCAAATGGTAACATCTATAAAACAAGCAGATATCTTCTTTATCCTGTATGTTGATGACTTCCTGATTGTTGCATCTAAAAAACAAAAATGTCAACACATTATTCAAAAAAGTTTTCCCTACTTAGGTTGGCAATTAATTCTAGGAAAATAAAGACTGACATCAATCTTCCAGTGTCACAAGTCCACACCCTCCCTCATTACATACATAGACATTACCTTATCTGATTTATCCGATAAGCATTCAAGTTTATACAACTTTGAGTTGGAAAATATGCATAACGTGATGATATGGTCAAAATACTCGTTTGTCTATTAATTCTGCACACAATGTACTGTCGACTCAAACAGGGTATTTTATCCAAATTCTGTAGGGACTTTAGTTATCTAGACCACACAATTGTGATATAAGAGGATGTGCATCTTGTCCATCATTGGTGACTTTACGAAGTACAACTGTTTTAGGGAGTTGGTTAGAAGAATATAAGGCAGCACTCTGTAGCGCTATAGCATGCAAACATGAAATATGAAAATTAAATTGCATTACTGCACTAGAAATATGAAAAATTCAGAATGCTTAGTGCATAAATTGGCCAATTCATGTGTAACTGGCAGCCACGGTAAGGCGATATGGACGTTAGTCCAAGAGAGGATACACAATATGTTCCCAGAGAGATGTAGACTGTCTAAGAGAGGATTGGCATGAGGTCCTGGCAAACGAGAATCGCCTTACCGTGGCTGCGAGGTACACATGAATTGGCCAATTTATGTGCTAAGCAATGCCCTGTACATGGGGTAAGCAACATATCAAATCAGAAGAACTATACTACATTTCTCATTGGAGAAATCTGCTAAAATTATTATTACACCTACTACATATTGGGATAGGATCTTGAAGATGGGAATACCAAATAAACAACTTAGAAAAAAAATATTGATTTGATTTAGATTTTGTTCATCTTTTGTTCATTTGATTTGACTTTTTGTTGGCTGATAAAAATAAACTATTAACATTTCTGTTTCTGAAATCATTCTTACATTGTAGCATTTTTTCCACAAATGTCTAAAACTTTTGCACAGTACTGTATATATGTCAACATCTAAATTTTATTTTTTACATTTAAAAGTATGAAGCACACACACATAAGCTCTGGCAGCTCGTAAGACTTGTGACTACCCACATGACATCACTCGTGAAACACAAGTTTTCCATCCATTATATGTGTGCTTTTTCTTTTCCATTCTCTGGAATTTCCTAAAACAAGACTAAATAGCACTTAAATATCTGCACTGGAAGATACATTCCTTTCTTCCAACTCAGTAAACAATTTGCTTCTGCACTAAATATTGGTCAGCAGACTTTCCTAGGTGAAATGTGCAGTAAACAGATTTGTTTAGTTAAGTTTAAGGATAAGGTATACATGACAATTTCAAACTGACTATTACTTTACTATGTATTGTAGAGAAAATGTATCACATCAATGCTTGTAAAGTAAAAGTCTTTTTTTTAGACCAACAATTTCAAATAAGGTTTAATGGGAATCTATCAGCAAGTTTTTCTGTGTAATCTGAAGATAGCATGAGGTAGGTGCTGGGACACTGAATTCAATGATGTGTCACATGTCTGGCTGCATAGTGCTGCTTGTTTAGACTGAAGAATTAATCACCTGGTAATTAATGAATGCTGTGATTATCAGGCACTGGGGCAACTGTGATAAGCACCTCTTGGTCTATAGCTGTGTATACACATAGCCTGGTGTGGGCGGGGGCAGCTATCTCAGCTCTGCTGCACTGCTAAATCTAAAAGTTATTATTGTGTCAGACTGGCCACACCAAGAAAACAAAGTGATATACTGTTCAATTCAGGGTCTGTTTGCCAACATCATGCTGCTCTCAGATGGAGTAGCAAAAACCTGGTGACAGATTCCTTTTTGTGTGCGTTCTTTCAATCATAAACATGAAAAATACCCCAGACCAGGTCATTAAACAAGCATTGTACTAGCCATTACTAGTCAAAGACACTACATTCTGTTACCTTTTAGACCAAGGGTGGACAATTAATTTTCCTGAAAGGCCACATGTTGTTGAGAGCCGATCACACACGCTGAATTTAATTTTGTTCAATATTAATATTAACATATTATTTTAGATTAATATTCATTGTATTGATAAATATTGAGCAGATCAACAGTTGAACAGTTTTGTGGAAGTGGTTCACTGCTTCCTAGTTAATCACATACACTGTAGATGAAAACTATGCACATCTGGCACAGACTCTGATAAAGAACTATGCTGCAGTGGGCTGCAGGATGTCACTCAAAGTCCATATCCTTGATGCCCATCTTGATAAATTCAAAGAGAACATTGGAGCTTACTGTGACATGTAAAAGTTTGGGCACTCCTGGTCAAAATTACTGTTATTGTGAACAGTTAAGCAAGTTGAAGATGAAATGATCTCTAAAAGGTCTAAAGTTAAAGATAAGACAGTCCATTTGTATGTTAGGCAAAAATATATTTATGTATATTGTCATCTTTTACATTTTAAAATTTACAAAATGGAAAATGGGTCGATGCAAAAGTTTGTGCATGCTGCATGGTAAGTACCTAGCAGCAACCCTTTTGAAAGTATCACAGCTTGTAAACGCTTTTTGTAGCCAGACAAGTGTCTTTTAATTTTTGTTTGAGGAATTTTCATCCATTGTTCCATGAAAAATTCTTACAGTTATTAGTATTATTATTTATTTACATAGCACCATTGATTCTATGGTGCTGTACATGAGAAGTGGTTACATAAAAATACAAATATCACTTGCTGTAGACAAACTAACAAAGTTAGCAGAGATAGAACATGCTTGTAAAAATGATACTAAATAATATAGAATCAGGGTTCATGCACAAGATTAGACAGGATGATATAGAAACATGATGCTAAAAGAGACCATAACAAAAAGCTAAAGATATAAAATACAACATTTTATTGTGAGTAATATATAACACCATTAGAAAAAACAGCTGAACCAGGTGATGGTGCACGTTACAGAAAAGGTATACGAGTCAAATAGTCAAATTAGAGACTACTAATGGTTTTATCTTTGTATAAACTGAATAAATCATAGAATCATAGAATAGTAGAGTTGGAAGGGACCTCCTGGGCCATCTGGTCCAACCCCCTGCTCAAAGCAGGATTCTCTAAATCATCCAAGACAGATGTCTGTCCAGCCTCTGTTTGAAGACTTCCATTGAAGGAGAACTCACCAACTCTCGTGGCAGCCTGTTCCACTCATTGATCACCCTAACTGTCAAAAAGTTTTTTCTAATATCTAATCTGTGTCTCCTCCCATTCAGTTTCATCCCATTGCTTCTAGTCTTTCCTTGTGCAAATGAGAATAAAGATGATCCTTCTACAATGTGACAGCCCTTGAGATATTTGTAGACAGCTATTAAGTCTCCTCTCAGTCTTCTTTTTTGCAAGCTAAACATTCCCAAATCCTGCAACCGTTCCTCATAGGACATGGTTTGCAGACCGGTGACCATTCTGGTGGCTCTTCTCTGAACTTGCTCCAGTTTTTTTATGTCTTTTTTAAAATGCGGTGCCCAAAACTGGACACAGTATTCCAGATGAGGTCTGACCAAAGAGGAGTAGAGGACAATAATGACCTCACGTGATCTAGACGGTATGCTTCTGTTGATACATCCTAGAATTGCATTTGCCTTTTTTGCTGCTGCATCACACTGTTGACTCATGTTCAGTCTGTGATCAATTAGTATACCCAAGTCTTTTTCACATGTGCTGTTACTTAGCCCTATTCCTCCCATTTTGTATATGCTTTTTTCATTTTTATTGCCTAGATGTAGTACTTTGCATTTTCCCTGTTAAAATCCATTCTGTTAGTTGCTGCCCACTGCTCCAGTTTATTTATATCTTTTTGAATCCTCCCTCTCTCTTCTCTAGTATTAGCTACCCCTCCTAGCTTTGTGTCATCAGCAAATTTGATCAGTTTACCCTCAATTCCTTCATCTAAATCATTGATAAAGATGTTGAACAATACAGGGCCCAAAACAGAGCCTTGTGGTACCCCACTTGATACATTCTTCCAACTGGATGAGCAGCCATTTACTACCACTCTTTAGGTCCGATCACTAAGCTAGTTATGAATCCACCTAACAGTTGCCTTGTCCATTCCATACTTAGTCATTTTTTCAATAAGGATTGTGTGAGATACTTTGTCAAATGCTTTGCTGAAGTCAAGATATAATATATCTACAGCATTTCCCTGATCCACCCAGTCAGTGATTCTGTCATAGAAGGAAATTAAGTTAGTCTGACATGAGGTAAAAGAGGTTACATACACCCAGATAAAAAATAGCCTGCATAATCATATAATGATACAAGTAAAAAGGCACCTTAGTTGTAGTAGGTTAGTATAACACCAAGTAAATGTAGTAATAATAGTAGCCTATTGTGCCCTAAACAGTAACACGGAGGACCTTAGAACCAATAAGGAAAAAAGGATCCTCCACAAGCAAAATAGTGTCTAAAAAGTATTGATTTTTATTTAACAATTATTTTAAACAAGGACATACTTAAAAAAAGGAGATGGCAACACATACAAACAGAAAATGAAAAATACACTGTGCAGAGGTTATATTAAGAATCACTCCATTTATAGAGGTTTATACATATAGAGCCTGTAAACTATTAAGAACTTAACCTTTTCGTGCCAGAGCCTGTTTTTGCCATCGTGATCGGGCCAATTTATACAATTCTGACCACTGTCATTTTATGAGGTCATAACTCTGGAACGCTTCAACGGATCCCGGTAACTCTTGAGAATGTTTTCTTGTGGCACATTGTACTTTATGATAGCAGAAACATTTCTTCAATATGACTTGCATTTATTTGAGAGAAAAATGGAAATTTAGAGAAAATTTTTTAAATTTTGCAACTTTCAAATTTTTATGCCCTTAAATCAGAAAGTCATATCGCACAAAATAGTTAATAAATAACATTTCCTACATGTCTACTTTACATAAGCACAATTTTGGAAGCCAAATTTTTTTTTGTTAGGAAGTTATAAGGGTAAAAGTTGACCAGGGATTTCTCATTTTTACAACAAAATTTACAAAATCATTTTTTTAGTGACCACATCATATTTGAAGTCACTTTGAGGGGTGTACATGACAGAAAATACCCAAAAGTTACACCATTCTAGAAGTTAGTTAACCCTTTACGTGCTTCACAAGAACTGAAGAAATGTGTAAAAAAATTAACTTTTTTTCACAAACATTTTTCTTCAGAACCATTTTTTTTTTTATTTTCACAAATGTAAAAAGAGAAAAATGAACAACAAAATTTGTTGTTCAATTTCTCCTGAACACGCTGATGCCCCATATATGGGGGGTAAACCGCTGTTTGGGCGCATGGCAGAACTCGGAAGGGAAGGAGCGCTGTTTGACTTTTTCAATGCAGAATTAGCTGGAATTTATGCCATGTCGTGTTTGGAAAGCCCCTGATGTGCCTAAACAATGGAAACCCCTTGAAAATAAAAAAAAATCATATTTTTTCCACAAAAATGATCTTTTTGCCTCCCAAATTTTTATTTTCCCAAGGGTAAAAGGAGAAATTAGACCACTAAATTTATTGTGCAATTTGTCCTGAGTATGCCGATATCCCATATGTTGGAGTAAACCACTGTTTGGGCGCAAGGCAGAGCTTGGAAGGGAAGGAGCGCTGTTTAACGTTTTCAATGCAGAATTGGCTGGAATTGAGATCGGACGCATGTCACTTTTGGAGAGCCCCTGATGTGCCTAAACAGTGGAAACCCCCTACAAGTGACACTATTTTGGAAGCTAGACCCCCCAAGGAACTTATCTAGATGTGTGGTGAGCACTTTGAATCCCCAAGTGCTTCACAGAAGCTTATAACGTGGAGCAGTAAAAATAAAAAATCATATTTTTTCCACAAAAATTATCTTTTTGCCCTCAAATTATTATTTTCCAAAGGGTAACAGGAGAAATTAGACCACGAAATTTGTTGTCCAATTTGTCCTGAGTATGCTGGTACCCCACATGTGGGAGAAAGGTACTGTTTGGGCACACGTTGGGGCTCGGAAGGGAAGTAGCAACATTTTGGAATGCAGACTTTGATGAAATGGTCTGCAGGTGTCATGTTGCGTTTGCAGAGCTCTTGATGTGTCTAAACAGTAGAAACTCCCCACCAGTGACCCCATTTTGGAAACTAGACCCCCTAAGGAACTTATCTAGATGTGAGGTGAGAACTTGAACCCCCCCAAGTGTTTCATTAAAGTTTATAATAAACATTTTTTTCTTCCACAAAAATGATCTTTTAGCCCAAAGTTTTTATTTTCACAAGGGTAACAGGAGAAATTTAACCCTAAAAGTTGTTGTCCAATTTGTCCTGAGTATGCTGTTACCCCAAATGTTGGAGAAAACTACTGTTTGGGCACACTTCGGGGCTTGAAAAGGAAGTAGGGATGTTTTGAAATGCAGACTTTGATGGAATGGTCTGCGAGCGTCATGTTGTGTTTGCAGAGTCCCTGATGAGCCTAAACAGTAGAAACCCCCACAAGTGACCCCATTTTGGAAACGAGACCACCCAAGGAATTTATCTAGATGTGTGGTGAACACTTTCAACCCCCCAAGTGCTTCACAGAAGTTTATAACATAGAGCAATGAAAATAAAAAAATCATATTTTTTCCACAAATATAATTTTTTCGCCTGCAAATTTTTATTTTCCCAAGGGTAACAGGAGAAATTAGACCACCACGGTTGTTGTGTAATTTGTCCTGAGTACGCCGATACTCCATATGTGGGGGTAAACTACTGTTTGGGCGCACGACAGAGCTTGGAAGGGAAGGAGCACCGTTTGACTTTTTCAACGCAGAATTGGTTGGAAATGAGATCGGACGCCATTTCGCGTTTGGAGAGCCCCTGATGTGCCTAAACAGTGGAAACCCCAATTCTAATTCCAAACCTAAACCCAACAAACGCCTAATCCTAATTCCAAAAATAACCCTAATCCCAAACACAACTCTAACTCCAACACACCCTAACCTTAATCCCAACCCTAACCCTAGCCTCAACCCTAACCCTAGCCCCAACACTAACCGTAACTTTAGCCCCAACCCTAACCCTAACTTTAGCCCAAACCTTAACCCTAATTTTAGCCCCAACCATAACCCTAACTTTAGCCCCAACCGTAACCCTAACTTTATCCTAACAGTAACCCTAACTTTAGCCTTACACTATCCATAACTTGAGCCTAACTCTAACCCTAACATTAGCCTAACACAAATCCTAATTTTAGCCTAACACAAACCCTAACTTTAGCCCCAACCCTAACCCCAGCTTTAGCCTAACACTAACCCTAGCTTTAGTGTAACATTAATCCTAACTTCAGCCTAACAGTAGCCCTAACTTTAGTATAGCAGTAACCCTAACTTTAGCCTTACATTAACCTTAACTTTAGCCTAACACTAATCCTAATTTCAGCCTAACAGTAACCCTAACTTTAGCCTAACAGTAACCCTAACTTTACCCTAACAGTAACCCTAATTTTAGCCTAACAGTAGCCCTAACTTTATGGTAACTGTAACCCTAACCCTAACAGTAACCCTAACTTTAGCCCCAACACTAACCCTAACTATAGCACCAACCCTAACTATAGCACTGACCCTAACCTGCCTTATCTGTTTTTTTTTACTTTATAACACGATCGCTGACTGGCACAGCTGTTGCCAGCAGCACTTGTCACACTGTTTCTCCTCTAATCTCTCATTGACAGGAAATCATAGAAGAAACAGCATTATTATGAGGCAGATTGCTGGGAAAGTTCGTTGCTACAACAAACTTTCCCAGTGATCTGTCTCATTGGCTGCTGTGACGCTGACGTCATTGGGACCAGAACCAATCAGGTCTCGATGAGGTCAGGGGTCACAGGAAGAGATTTGCGCTGGAAGCCCCTCGTTATAAGGTACATGGGGGTCCCGAGCAGCACAAAACCGCCGACCATAGACAAATGTCGGCGCTGCACAAAGCTAGCGTCGACTGTTTATCTACCGTCGACGGTCATGAAGCAGATAATATTGATGATGGAAATATATGCTGCAATCCTAATCACACTAGCAATGGAATATACAGTACATCATAATGAACATCCAAGACAGTTAGGGTTATTATGCAAGAAACAAAGTGCTGAGTGCTTAATATATGTACATGGTGCTGGAAGATGCTGGAAACTGTCCCAGGGGTGTGGTGCAAACCAGATGGCTTGGATATTAGAAATAAAGCTATAATAGCATGATTCCAAACAATATTGTAGCAGACAGGCCAGGGGCAGTGAAACAAATATGCTTTACTATAAACAGATACCGTATCTAAGCAACACTCAGTATACAGTCATGGCCAAAAGTTTTGAGAATGACACAAATATTATATTTTCACATGATCTGCTGTTCTCTGGTTTTTATGTGTGTTTGACAGATGTTTTTATCACAGACAGAAATATAATAATTGCAAACATATGAGTAACAAAAGCTTATATTGACAGTTAGAATGAGTTAATGCAGCAAGTCAATATTTGCAGTGTTGACCCTTCTTCTTCAGGACCTCTGCAATTCTCCCTGGCATGCTCTCAATCAACTTCTGGACCAAATTTTTAGGTTTTTGTTTGTCCACCCGTCTTTTGATGATTGACCACAAGTTCTCAATGGGATTAAGATCTGGGGAATTTCCAGGCCATGGACCCAAAATCTCTATGTTTTGTTCCCTGAGCCATTTAGTTATCACCTTTGCTTTATGGCAAGGTGCTCCATCATGCTGGAAAAGGCATTGTTGATCGCCAAACTGCTCTTGGAGGGTTGGGAGAAGTTGCTCTTGGAGGACATTCTGGTACCATTCTTTATTCATGGCTGTGTTTTTAGGCAAGACTGTGAGAGAGCCGATTCCCTTGGCTGAGAAGCAACCCCACACATGAATGGTTTCAGGATGCTTAACAGTTGGCATGAGACAAGACTGGTGGTAGTGCTCACCTTGTCTTCTCCGAATGAGGCGTTTTCCTGATGTCCCAAACAATCGAACAGGGGATTCATCAGAGAAAATAACTTTACCCCAGTCCTCAGCAGTCCACTGCCTGTACCTTTTGCAGAATATCAGTCTGTCCATGATGTTTTTTCTGGAGAGAAGTGGCTTCTTTGCTGCCCTCCTTGAGACCAGGCCTTGCTCCAAGAGTCTCCGCCTCACAGTGCGTGCAGATGCACTCACACCTGCCTGCTGCCATTCCTGAGCAAGCTCTGCACTGCTGGTAGCCCGATCCCGCAGCTGAAACACTTTTAAGAGACGGTCCTGGCACTTGCTGGTCTTTCTTGGGCGCCCTGAAGCCTTTTTGGCAACAATGGAACCTCTCTCCTTGAAGTTCTTGATGATGCGATAGATTGTTGACTGAGGTGCAATCTTTCTAGCTGCGATACTCTTCCCTGTTAGGCCATTTTTGTGCATTGCAATGATAACTGCACGTGTTTCTTTAGAGATAACCATAGTTAACAGAAGAGAAACAATGATGCCAAGCACCAGCCTCCTTTTAAAGTGTCCAGTGGTGTCATTCTTACTTAATCATGACAGATTGATCTCCAGCCATGTCCTCATCAACACCCACACCTGTGTTAATGGAGCAATCACTGAAAAGAGGTTAGCTGGTCCTTTCAAGGCAGGGCTGCAATGATGTTGAAATGTGTTTTGGGGGATAAAGTTCATTTTCTAGCCAAATATTGACTTTGCAAGTAATTGCTGTTAAGCTGATCACTCTTTATAACATTCTGGAGTATATGCAAATTGCCATTAGAAAAAATGAAGCAGTAGACTTTGTAAAATTTAATATTTGTGTCATTCTCAAAACTTTTGGCCATGACTGTAGGCATACAGACAGGCATATTTAGCAGAGCTACAACCTGCAACAGTGGACCCCCTTAATGCATGTTTCGGCAGTTCTTCCTCCATGCACCCCTTCTGAGGAAAAACTGCCGAAACGTGCATTAAGGGGGTCAAGATATTCCTTTCCTAAAATTCTGTGCCTTTTTTTCTCCACACATATTTTTGATTATTGTGCCAAAGAGTTCTATCATTTGTTTCCAAAATGCATCAGACTTGTTTACGTGTTCTTTTGCATATCCCTGATGCTGAATTTTATGATAGGGATGCAGGACAGGTTTTCTTCTGATGACTTTTCCATGAAGGCCATATTTGTGCAGGTGTCTCTGAACAGTAGAACATTGTACCACAATTCCAGAGTCTGCTAAATCTTTCTGAAGGTCTTTTGCAGTCAAACTGGGGTTTTGATGTGCCTCTCTAGCAATCCTACAAGCAGCTATCCCTGAAATTTTGCTTCATCTCCCAGACCTCATTTTGACTTCCATTGTTCCTGTTAACTGCAATTTCTTAATTACATTTCAAACTGAAGAAAAGACAACTTGAAAACGCTTTGTTATCTTTCAATTTTCAGAGTGCTAGGTAGCTGCACTGAAAAACCCATGACTTCTTTTTTTGACGCAAGGTTAGAGGAGGCTTGGTTTTTCTAAAGCTGGGAAATTTGCATCACCTGGCCTTTAACAAAGATGATAGTGAATAAGTCATAATCCTAACAGACTAATTAAGGTCTGAAACTTTGGTCAAAGTTATCTCAGCACACAAATCTCCAATGGTGGCCAAACTTTTACTTTGGCCCATTTTCCTTTTTGCAATTTTTAAAGTGTAGAAAAATGACAATTTTTTGCCTAAAATACAAAGGAAATGTGTCATCTTTAACTTTAGGCTTTTTAGAGATTATTTCATTCCTTAACTGTTAATAACAGTAATTTTGACCATAGGTGCCCAAAATTTTACATGCCACTGTATTCAGAGGACCAAGGCCAGTTCTATCAACTGGACACAATGAACTTTGAATGCCAATATGTTTCAGCAGGTCCTCCATTTTGTCTGGCGATGCTTGCTGGCTTGCAACAGACTTAATTCAGGACATGCAGTCCCTCCTGTAGCAGTTGCACATCTCCGCTGGGAATGCTGCCCACACGTATAGCACCAATTGTAGGGATTGTAATCACTTGGGTGCGATGGGAGAAAAACAGGAGAATTGTTCCTTTAAAAAGTTGATGTGGGTTTATTCCTTCATAAACCCCAGAAGCCAAACAGAAAACAAACAGCCTTTAGGTCAGGCAAAACAAAATACAAAATGTCCATAGCAAAACTCTGCTCCACCATGCCTGTGGACACACAGGCTGGATTAGCGTCCAGTACTCAGGCTTGGTCTGGAGCCAAACACACAGATCATGTGCCAAACAACAGCCTCCATTATTTAGGCTGTTAACCACACCTAGAGGTGAGGTATGTGGGTAGCCAGACCCACCCATCTCTCATAGCTACACATAACCCTGTGCCAGGTTCACCAAACGAGCCTCTAAGTGCTTACGTGCACTGGAGAAAATACTCCGGGTTATATCATAGAGAGCAGTCATCTCTGTGACACATACCTCCCATTGGCTACACAGCTATTAGCTTCCTTACACCACATACAATATGACGGTCCCATATAGTATGATTGCCCCACTGTCCTCCACATATTATCATCCCCCCACATAACACCAACACAATATGATCCCCCACAGCCTCCCAACACAGTATGATGGCCCCCACAGCCACCCACACAGTGTTATCCCCTTACAGCCCCCAAAAAGAATGATCCCACATACAATAAAATGGCCCTCACACAGCATGATTGTCCCCACAGTCCCCCACACATTAAGATCCCCCACATACCCATCACAATATGATCCCTCACCCCAGCTCTGCGCAGTATGAAGGCTCACATAGCTCCCCACACAGTGTGATGGCCCCTATAGACCCCCATACACAACAGGATGGTCCCAAAGTCATGAACAAAACCTGTCCATTTATAATGACCACGGACAAGATAAAGATCCCCAATTCACATCAGGACTACAAGATCCTAGGTACTTTCAGCTGCATCACATCTAATGTGGTGTACTTAATTATTTGTACTAAATGTCCAACTGGGGGTCTGTATGTGGGGGAGACCGGGCAAAAACTGAGAACAATGATGAATTTTCATTGCCACACAATAAGAGAAAAAAGAATGGATGTGGCAAAACATTTTTGTATGTCTGATCACAGCACCATGGACATGAAATTAGTGAAGGTACCTTCAAACCTCAGAGACACAGAAGAGTCTGGGAGTATAAACTCATGACAACCTTTGACACACTCAGTGCAGGATTGAATTTGTCACATGGATTTATGTCTTTTTACATCAATCTGCTCCTCAGAACTTGTGGGGGCATCACAACATAGAACCAGACCCCAATAAGAGGACAATAAAACTTTCATACTCCTTATCTATGAACTTTTCTAATATTTATGGCCATAACTGTCTATCACTCTCCCATAATGATAGTTCTGCTTCACGTTACTTGTCTTATCTATTGCATTATTTCTGTGCTGTGTTGTGTATAAATATGTGATTCTTCAGATTTTGTATTAGTACACGCCTGATGAGGAGACCTGAGTAGTCTCGAAAGCTTGCAATTTGTTACCATCTTTTCAGTTAGCCATTAAAAGGTATCAACCACCGAGGACTCTCAATTCTAAATATTTTCCCAGAAGAGTAAAAGCTGTTTTAGCTACAGTGGGTGGAATAACTACATACTACAGTCATGGCCAAAAGTTTTGAGAACGACACAAATATTA
>VIAB01032336.1:15836-30885 GCA_009801035.1 Oophaga pumilio | reverse complement strand
ATTTCATAACCAGGGCATTGGATTTTATTTCAGCAAAATCACCACATTTTTTTGAAGACAATCGACAAAATTTGCACAAACCAAATTTGCTATTTTTTATAGTATGTACCTGTACAACATGTCAGTTTCCTCTTGTTTTAGTGAATGATCTCAATCTTTCCATCTGGAGAAGCTATGAGGAAATCAGCAATGACAAGAGCATATTCCTAAATGATGGGGAGTGGGAACTCCTGTCTGTTCCCTCCAGCTACGAGATCTTACATACCCATGGCGGAAGCTTCGCTCAGGTCCAGTTTAATGTATATCAGTTTTTCATCTTTTAGTAAACTTAATCATTTATCTTTTTAAAGAAATATATTATAAATACTAAGATAAAAAAATCCTCATGCTTAATGGGGACCTGTTCACAGATTTCACATTTCAAGCTGCATTCGTTATTAAATAGATCTCTTAGACCTGATGAAACTGATGAAATTAGTCTGAAAATCCATGTCAGAAAGGCTGTATAATCCTTTTTCAAAGTCTAGCAAGTTAATGAAACATCATATGTGTGTTCAAGCTCCATCCACCCAGCAGCAAGGAGGGACTCGTCCGTCAGGCTGAGTGGGCGGAGACTGAGTTTAGCTCACAAATACATTAGACTCTTGAGCTCTTTCACTCTCGCTGGACTCAAAGTCTCAAAAATGAGTGTACAATCATTTCGATATAGATTTTCATAGTAAGTACACCAACCATTTCAGGACTAAGAGATCTATCTAACAATGTATGCAGTTGGCAATGTAAAATCTGGTGACAGATCCATTTATAAATGATAATATTCTTGGATGATGCTTAAATTATGCTAAAAAGTAACACTATGAAAATTATTATGGCATTACCATTAACCGGCCCCAAGAACAAGTGTACAAGAACATGTATACAAATTGGCCAGCCCCTTTGGCTTCCATGGAGTCCATGGATCTCCATCTCTATTTTTATTTGTGACTCAGTGTCCATCTAGTTTGTCTCGTATCCCAAAGCCTTTCTCAGGTTTTTCCCATAACTCAGAGTCCATCTCAAGGTTTTTTGATGATCCAATACTCATCTTGTCTCATGTCCCAGTGCACATATCAAATTGATTTTATGAAATTTTGTTTCATGACCCAATGCCATTTCAGATTTGTCTTTTGCCCCCAACGCCTATTTTGGGTTGGTCATATGACCGAATGACCATTTCAGATTTGCCTGACTTAGTCTTATGACCCAATGCCCATCTCATATTATTTTTATCACCGAATGCTGATCTCAGATTAGTTTTATGACCCAATCCTCATATATTAGTTTTATGACCCAATGCCAATCTGAAATTAGTATTTCTGTATGACCTAATGCCCAAATCAGATTAGTTTTATGACCCAATGCCCATCTAATATAAGTCTGATGACACAATGAATATCTCACATTCGTTTTTGACCCAATGCTTATCTCAGATTATTTTTATGACCCAATACCAATCTCAGATTAGTTTCATGACCCAATGCCCATCTCAGAATATTTTTATGACCCAATACCCATCTCAGATAACTTTCATGACCCAATACCCATCTCAGATTAGTTTTATAACCCAATGCCCATCTCATATTAGTCTCACGACCCAATGCCCATCTCATATTAGTCTTATGACCAAATACCCATCTCAGATTAGTCTGCTGACCCAATGAACATCTCAGATTAATTTTATGACCCAATATCAATCTCAGATTAGTTTCATGACCCAATGCCCATCTTAGATTAGGTTTATGACCAAATGCACATCTCACATTAGTCTTATGACCCAATGCCCATGTCAGATTAGTTTTATGACCCAATGCACATCTCGCATTAGTCTTACAACCAAATGGCCATCTCAGATTAGTTTTATGACCCAATGCACATCTCACATTAGTCTTACAACCCAATGGCCATCTCAGATTAGTTTTATAACCCAATGCCCATCTCAAATTAGTCTCACGACCCAGTGCCCATCACACATTAGTCTGATGACCCAATGAACATCTCACATTAGTTTTATGACTCAATACCCATCTTAGATTACTTTCATGACCCAATGCCCATGTCAGATTAGTTTCATGACCCAATGCCCATCTCAGATTAGTTTTATGACCCAATGCCCATCTCAGGTTTGTTTCATGACCAAATTCTGTATCAGATTCGATATTTCGTAATTAGATTAGATTTCAGATTATTCACTAATCAACTGCTACTGTGCATTGCAGGCATAGCAAAAATTGGAGCTGCTAACCAGCAAAAGGTGTCTCCTTCATAGAGATGGGGAAAGTGAACCATATATAGTTTATTTTTTTCTCCCAGTAATAGGGGGGGGGGGGATTTTTTGTGATGTGAACCAGCAGAAAAAAATGCATATTCTGATCCTGGAGAAATGTTTGCAACTATGATCTGACTTGATACTGAGATAATCTGGGTCAATAAATCTGTAGATGACTCACTCTATTATCTATCTATCTGGAAAAATCAAAGAAGCAGCACACTTTTAGTGCAAAAAAGTGCATACTTTAAATATCTTGAATGTGCACTTGTATACTGCTGGAAAAAGGTGAACACAAACAGCCAAAACGTCACGCACAAATGTGCTATTAAAATAGCTTTTTTTTCCACTGAAATGATATTAAAATAGCTTTTTTTTTCCACTAAAATGATGGTGTGCTGCCTCTTTGATTTTTGTAATATAAGGACTGGTATGTACATGTGAAGCCTTGCACCCAACTATTGCCATTGTACAGGTGCTGCTCTCTACTCAATTTTTTCTATCTATCTATCTATCTATCTATCTATCTATCTATCTATCTATCTATCTATCTATCTATCTATCTATCTATCTATCTATCTATGTATTTTTCTATCCATTATCTATCAACTGTCTTTCTGTCTATTATCTATTATCTACTATCTATCTATCTATCTATCTATCTATCTATCTATCTATCTATCTATCTATCTATCTATCTATCTATCTATCTATCTTTGTATGTATGTATGTATGTATGTATCTATCTATTGTCTATTTATCCATTATCTATCATCTATCTGTCTGTCTGTCTATTATATATCTATTATCTACTATCTATCTTTGTATGCATGTATGTATGTATTTATCTATTGTTTATCTATCTATTATCTAGCTATCTATTTATCTATCTTAAAGGGGATTTCACAGCAGCAGTGACCCAGTCAGTGGCTCAGGGCGTCCAGTGAAATGGCAATAAACATAATGGGGGTAGTTAATAGGTGAATTAATCTGACGCCACCTGCGGTGTTCGGCTATATATGGCCGACGCTGCTGTGGGAGACCGCTGAGGCCAATGGTGACGCATCTGAGATGGTTGTGCTCCCCACAGGTAGAGCTAGGCCCCAGGGCAGTTAAAGGGCTAAAGTCAATGATGGCTACAGTTGTAGTGTAGGACTGAGAGTGCAAGAAATGACTGAATGACACAGGGACTGTAGTTTCCTTTACCTTTACTGGATGGTTGAAGGTGCAGTCCGGGGCACTGACAACAGATGGTAGCAGCCTGAGAGCAATTTGGGGTCCACCTAGCTAGGTGGCTCCGAAGGCCTTCCTACTGCACTGTACTTTTTGTTCCTTGCTGATTTAAGCTCACTCAAGTTCCTCTCACTGTCTGAGTCCTCAAGACGGCTCCAGGCTCTCATATGCTGCAGTGCCGTCTAGTGTTAGCTGGGTCCAGAAGGCCTGCAATCCCCTGCCCTCTGGATTCAGCTGCCGGGACTTCAGTACCCGCATAACCACGGACTCCAGTGTCCGGTTTCTAGTGCTCAGTACTGCGGTGAGCTTGGTTGCAGCTCCACTCCCCAGGTTCTCCTCGACTTCACTCCTCTTCCCTCACACACACTTCTCAGACTCGACTTCTCTCAAACACTGACTAACCCCAGCTCCAGGCCTGAACTTATAGGGAAGGTCCACTGAAACTGGGTGTTTGAGCTCCCCCTTCTGGTCTGGAGTCAGGAAAAGTGCTGGACGCCGGTGTTACCTGGTAAGGGGACCCCTCCTTGCTCTCAGGCATGACATCACCCTCTGTGAGGGAAGAAATGCCACTGTGGCAACCCGACTTCTGGGGTGCCACATACCTATCTATCTATCTATCTATCTATCTATCTATCTATCCATCCATCTATCTGTCTATTATCTATCTATCTATCGTCTTCAGAGTCTCAGAGAAGAGGACAGGAACTCTAATGCTACTTATTAACTGAAGCAATCCTAAATGTCAATATCAACTCTTTTACAGGCCATTTCAAATGACTAAGGGCTCACTCAGATGTCCGTTTTTCTTGTACCAATTTTTTTGATCAGAGTTTGATGAGAATTTGATGAGTGTCATCAGAATTTTATGTATGTTGAGAAAACAAAATTTCTCCACCTTCTTTCTGACAGTCCATGAAAATTGTATTGCACTTGTGTGTCATCAAACTTGCATTGCCGGTTTTTATTGAATTCTCGGATCAAAATTGGACAAGTCTCCATTTTATTAAACTGACCACTCCGTCAGAAAAAAATATGGGACATGTGAATAGCCCCATAGATGAGCACAGCTACAAGTGGTATCTGTGAAAACCATGGATAGCACTAGCATGAGAAAACTGATGTCTGAATGAGCCCTTAGAGGAGCCAATCCAGAGACTCCATTTTGAGACACATGTTTCAGAGTATTTGCCCCTTATCAGTACAAAGTAGGATAACTTATTTGGCTGCATGAGAGGCTTCTCAGAGGGGGTGTAAGGGGTAACAATTCAACTTGTGGAGAGTGCCAAGTCAATTTAAGGTGACTTATAAGCCATGCAATACTTGAAGAGCATGGCATGGTCTATAAGTCTACTTACGCCGACTTGATGCTTTCCACATATAGAAACATAACCCCTATTCCTTTTGATAGTATGAATATATGAATTACATATGTTTTTGGTAAATGTATTTAGACGACAGAGAGTAAAAGGATTTGCACTAGACACAAAACTCCTACTCTTGGTAATCCAAGCACTTCACGATCCATAGACCGTATTAACCATGAAAATAAATAGAGGCCATTATTATCTACTTTCTGTAGGACCAGAATTGGTGGTTCAGCTCTGAAATACAAATAGATGTCGTCTTTCTCTAAGCTGAAATTCTACAGCTCGTTAATTTGCATATGAGCCATATAGCCTCATTACTGCAAAACAGGCTAGCAAGTGTTGTATGGAGTCCGCAGCTGCACATCAAGTAATGCAAGAATCAGCTATTAGGCCACACACCATTACCTGTCAGAGGGATTGCACGGAAATACGCGGCTTCATGGAGGAGTGGGAGGCCTGGGAGATAGAGATGCCAGACCGTACTGTACGTATTCTTCTATCAGAAGCATTTTATCTTTCTCTAAATGGCAAGGTTAAGTCTTGTTCACATTGCAAAAATTAAAATTGAGGGGTTAAAAACTCAATTTCATTTTTCTCTTTCCTTCCTCTAAGAGCCATAACTTCTGAATTCTTCCATTGCCATGAGAGTTTGTTTTTTCCTCCTGTTCTTCCAAGAGTCATATTTTTTTTTCCATCAAGATAACTGTTCAAGACTTGTTTTTCACTGGAAAAAGTTGTTGTTTTGAAAGTGTAGTGAAATTTCACAAAAGTTGCAATTTTGCCATTGTCTTCTTTGGGATTTTTTTGTTGTTGTGGTTCGCTATGTAGTAAAATGGCCGGATGACATTATTTTCCCAATCAGTATGATTACGGTGACACCAGACTTATAAAGTTTTTTCTTTATATTTTAGTGGTTAAAAAAAATCTGAACTTTGCAGAAACAAATTGGTTTGTGTCGTCATTTTCTGAGACTTGTCGCTTTTTTATTTATCTGTGGATAGAGCTGTGTAAGGGCTTGTTTTATGCACCCCGAGTTGACTTTTTTTATCGATAGCCTTTTGGGGTACATACAATGTTTTGATCTCTTTTTATTGCATTTTTTGGAGTATTTTCAGCAACTGATGAACGTAAATCATCACGTTTAAACATGGTCAAAATAATTTTATATTTTGACACATCGAACTTGTATAAAACAGCTGGCGTCAGCCTTATATGGATGTAGGCTTAGTTCTTGCTAATACCTGTAACTGCCACTCTGCAATTCCCAAGCTCCAGGCGCTGTGTAGTGGCCGTTCTCAGTACTGCCGCTCAGATCAATAGGAGCTGAGCTGCAGTACCTGAGAAGAACCACTGCATGGTGTATGAAACTGTGCTGTTCTGACTCCATATACTGTGAACTGTTGACTCCAGGTATCACCTGAACAGTGGGGGTCCCAGGTTTTGGACAATCATCAGGTGAGTAGTGAGGGTCCCCAGTGTCAAACAGTCATCAGATGATCAGTGGGTCCCCAGGTTTTGTACAGGCATCAGCTAAGCAAGGAGGATACCAGGTGTTGGTCAATCATCAGGTGAGTAGTGGGGATCCCCGGTGTCAAACAGTCATCAGATTAGCAGTAGGGGTCCCATGTGTTGGACAGGCATCAGCTAAGCAGTGAGGGTCTCAGGTGTCGGACAATCATCAGGTGAATAATGGGGTCCCCAATGTCAAACAGTCATCAGATGAGTAGTGGGGGTTCTGGGTGTTGAATAGTTATTAGTTTAGCAGTGGGGTCCCAGATGCTGGACAGGCATCAGCTGAACAGTGGGTGTCCCAGATGTCAAACAGTAATCAGATGAGCAGTGGGGGTTCTGGGTGTAGGATAGTGATTAGTTGAGCAGTGGGGGTGTAAGGCGGCCAGGTTGGTAGTTGTGGCAATGGGCTGTAGTGTTCCCACACCCTGGTGCCCCACAGATAAAATATAATGTCCCTCCTGCTGTGTGTAGAGTGCACAGCACGACACTCACTTCAGCTGCTGGAGTCCTCTCGTCGTCTGTCACTCCAGCTTCAGATCCACAGATCTCACAAAGCACTCCAAACTCCATATCCATGCTCAACAACTCATTTACTTAATGACAGGGTTTCCATTACAAGAGCAGCACAGTTCCTTTGCAATGGCAGTCTCCGTTTCTCCCGGCCATCTCGACCCCTCTGGATAATTCCTGTCCCACCTGACTGTCTCTGTCTCATCTGGACATCCCAGCCCCTTTGGACAGTCCTTGTGCTGTCTGCATCGCCCGTGCCTTTGGGTCCACCAGCTCCTTCCCACTCCCCTCGTCCGATCTCAGTAGGAGAAAGTAGAAGGCTCGCCACCTCAGCTGCGCCTAATCCCGACTGTAGGCCCCGGATCCTCTTGGGGTTGGTTTTCGTTGAAGGTGGTGACCGCTAGCACGTTCCTCAGTCTGGCGCCCCTTCCTGCCGTAGCAGCTTTATCCCCATGGCTGGCAGACTATGACTGTTCACTTCTGCATCCTGACTGCACTGAGACTTAACCAGGAAGTCCCTTGCTATATCCCACTGCTCTATGCCGCACTGCTCTGTAGCTCGTCCCAACTGGAAAACCCCTATGCTAACTAAACCTAAACTAATAATCCTATTCCCTATCACTAATGTGCCCCACTAAGATAATCCCACTATTGTCCTATGCTAACCTCTATTCTATCCCTATTTCTATACATAACACATATCAAATACATCCACATTACAGTACATAAACAATACAGCAACATTACATTAACATTAATGAACAACAAGGTGCTGCACGTGTTACATGTGTACAGCGCTGTCCACAGGGGTGGAAGACACCTGACGGACACTGTCACCTCCTTACAGGGGTCCCAGATGTCATACTGGCATCAGCTGAGCAGCGAAGTCCCAGGTGTTGGGCAGTCATCAGCTAAATAATGGGGGTCTTGGATGTCAGACAAGCATCAACAGAACAATGGTGTACTGAGTATTGGACAGTCATTAGCTGAACAGTGGGGTTACAAGATGTCGGACAGGCATCAGCTGAGCAGTGGGGGATCCTCGGTGTTGGGTAAGCATTAGCTGTGCAATGGGGGTCGCAGGTGTTGGAAAAGCATTACCTGAGCAATGGTGTCCTGGGTGTTGGACAGTCATTAGTTAAGCAGTTGGGGTCCCAGATGTTTTACAAACATGTGAGCAATGGGGGTCCTGGGTGTCAGACAAGCATTAGCTGAGGAATAGTGTTTTGGGTATTGGACAGTCATTAGCTGAACAGTGGTGGTCCCGGGTGTTGGAAAATCATCAGATGGGCAGTAGGGGTCCTGTGTGTCGGAGATGTATTAGCTAAGAAATAGCTTTCTGGGTGTTGAACAGTCATTAGCTGAACACTGGGGTCCTGGGTGTCGGACAGGCATCAGCTGAACAGTAGGGGTCCTTTGGACAATCCTCAGCTAAATAGTGGGGATCCTGAGTGTCAGACAAGCATCAGCTGAATATTGAGGGACTCTGGTGTTGAACCTCTACCACTTTGATGCTTATAACCTATCATAAATCTTGGACAGTCCCTTTAAAAATCAATACATCATCATAAAGCTGCCTTTATGTCACATACCCCAGTATCATCTATGGCCGCCTGCAGCACATATGTGCGGAGAGTGAATGCATCTGGTCACTGCTCTTAACCATGAACTTAGCAATGTTCATTGACGCCCAAATGTGTTTTTCTGGAACGTCACTTTACATCCCACCAGATGAGATGAGCAGAACACATTATGGCACGTAGGACGCTAGGTTTTGCCATGAACATGGCCATACTCTGTCTCCAAAACTTGCACAATAGACTTCCTCCATCAGCGCCAAGGGCATTAACACATTTTTTCCATTACGTTATAATTAACCCCGGTGCCCCAACATTTCACGATAACCCATCTCCAAACTAACACCCTTTTTTCCCCTCCACTTTGGCATGTCCAGAACTAACAACGACCCTGGCAGGACAAGATAACCACAGAAAAACGCGGGGAGATGAATGGCCGGCGTGGGACATAGCTCTCTCATGCAGCAGTGATTTCAGCTTTAATGGCAAAATCATTATCATTGCGACAATGGCTCACAAATGAGCAGAGGGTGAAATAAGGAGGAGGGGGGAGAATTATGTGTGGAATAAATGAGCGCTGCCGAAATTCATAGCATCATAAAGAGAACCTTATCAAATGAACCAGCAGAAGGTTAGACGAGCAGCAGAGCAATTAGGCTAACACCGTAGGGCCTCTATTTCATCTTCTGTGTGCTCATCATGTACAAATTCCCAATTAGATTTATTCCTTTCATTATCATCAATGGGATTTCAAAACAATAGTGTATACAGAAAACCCTCCTTTAAAGGTACAGTTTTTTTTCCACTGTGTATAGCTAATAGTACCGAAAAAAATAAAATGTGCTAAATTAAATACAATTTTTTTTCGATTTTTTTCCCTATTTTCAATATATACTACATTATACAGAAAAAAGTATGTGCCCCCTCCACATTACTCCTCCAGGAACTTTTTTGACCTCCCATCTAATATCCATAGACATTAATATAGAGTTGCTCCTCTGTAGATATAACGGCTCCCACTGTTCTGGGAAGGTTTTCTACAAGATTTTGGAGGTGTTTTTGGGGACTTTTTCCCCTTCATCCAGAAGAGCATTTGTGAGGTCAGTCCCTGATGTTGGGGGGAAGTCGGGCTCACAATCTCCAGGCTAGTTGTGGCCTCATGTTCTTCTACATACTCCTGCTCCATGTCTGTATGGACCTTGTGCAATGGGCACAGTCATAGGGAATGGAAAAGGGTCTTCCCCAAACTGTTCCCACAAAGCTGAAGCTATAATTGTCCACAATGTCTTGTGCTGAAGCATTAATATTTCCCTTCACTGGAGATGAGGGTCCGATGCCGCCCCCTGATAACAGCCCATAGCATTTTCCTCCTCCACCATCTGTACAGCGGCACAATGCAGTCAGGGGGTAATGTTCTTCTGGAATCACCAAACCCAGACTCCTCCATCAGACACAGGTAGAGAAGTGTGATCCATCACTGCACAGAACACGTCTCCTCCAGAGTCCAGTGGTGATGGCTTTACACCACTCCATCCAACACTCAGCATTGTGCTTGGTGATGTACGGCTGCATGCAGCTGTTCCGCCATGAAGCTCCCGGCTGGGGCATAGTGTTTATGCTGATGTTATTCCAGAGGAGGTCTGGACTCTGCAGTTGTGGAGTCCGCAGAGCGGCGGTGACTTTTCCGCCCTCTGTTCCTCAGCAATCAGTGAATCTGCTCTGTAACGTTACGGGGTCTCCACGTTTCTGTGGTTGCTTTCACTTCTCAATAATATCAGTCATAGGTGATGTGGGAAGATTTAGGAGGAAGAAATGTCATAGACAGACTTGTCACCCAGTGGCTCCTATTACAGGACCATGCTGGTATCAGTGAGCTCTCCATCACCGGCCGCTCTGTCCACAGTAGTAAAGGCAGACGGCAAGGTGGGGAAACAGAGATTATGCACCGTGGGCGAGGGGCTGCATGTTATATAGGTCGGCCATGACAAATTTATGACACCGCGAGCAGATCACTTTAAAAGTAAATGTAGAATTATGCAATTTGCGGGGAGACTGAGACTTAGGGAACGGTTGAGGGTTACTTGGCCGTTGGGCTCTGGAATGATCTAAAATTAAATCTGTCTTATCTCCATTTTCAGTGTACAACTTTTGGCACCAGTTATTGGCCATTTCTGGCTGGGTTGAGGGTGGCTGTAATGTTCTTTAATGGAACGACTGAGAAGAAGTCCAGGAAAATTTCCATAAAGGCCTCACACACATTAAAACAAGTTGTCCAATGTTGTCAATTTTGGCAGAACCATATAACCATCTAACGGGGTCCTCCCAACTTTCCACCAACAAATGATGTCAGAGGAGAGAATATCAACGCTCGATCCTTTTCTCCTCCATGGAAATAAGTGACCACTAGAGATGTCTGACAGTGGGTTACTGACTCTCTCCATTGAGAACACATGCCTGCTTGGCTGAGCTGAGAGTGCATGTATATGGAGGAGTTGGGAGAGTTGTGTGTTATGTAATGGTGCTGGCCGGGACCCCAACCCACCGCTACTCAATGTTCTCTATGTGGTTAATTCATGTTACACACTATCAGTTACCAGGTAAACATCAAAGGGCCAAGTTGTGGGGCAGCAGAGAACCAAACCGGTCATTGTAACAGAGGGTCCAAAGGATGATACTTTTAATTTGGACATAAAGTCCAGCTTTTATGCTATCTCTGGATCTCTACTTTCTCATATCTCTGCATTTACAAACATAAGTGTGAAGGACAGAGTCAGCTCTTGCATCAGCGAAGCTTTATCTCTAGGCTGTACCCATTAAGCCCCCGTCTCACACAGCGATCTCGCTAGCGAGATCGCTGCTGAGTCACTAGTTTTGTGACGCAGCAGCGATCTCCCCAGCGATATCGCTGTGTGTGACATTCAGCGACGATCAGTCCCCCTGCTGGGTATCGCTGATCGTCACTGAATGTCCTGGACATTTTTTTGATCACTGGTCTCCCGCTGGCCAGCGCGCATCGCTGCGTGTGACAGGCGGGAGACCAGCGATCCGCTGGTAACCAAGGTACACAGCGGGTTTCCAGGCGCGGGGCTGTGCCTGGAAACCCGACGTGTACCTTGGTTACCAGCTCCCTGCATCAGGGCGCTGGTATCCAACGTACACTGCGGGTAACTAAGCGACGTTACCTGCAGTGTCGCTGTGCTGATCGCTGCCTGTTTGGCAGCTCAGCAGCGATCATGTAGCGACACACCAGCGATCCTGATCGCTGTCGGGATCGCTGGTGTATCGCTATGTGAGACCCGGGCTTTAGTACAAAGCAATGTTGTACCGATGTTTTTTTGGAATCCTGGAATGAAAACTTTAAAAAAGTTTTTTTGCTGGTACTGATTAAGAGGGAAGGACTGATCGCATAAATTAATATTCCCCACCAGCTCTCCGTGACCGCTGCCGCCAAAGCAGCGAGATGGATGTTTTTGTTTTATTTTATTTTTTTCTTTCAATTAAAATTCGGTTTGGAAGAAGGCCAGGGAAGCTCCGCGGCAGGGGACTTTATGACTCCCTGTTGGAGTTCTTTTTTAATGCCAGTGTAATGGCAGATAATAGCTAACATTTAATTTTCCTCTCGTAACACAATAAATTGATTTGGGGTTTTGTTGAATTTCTTATCTTCACTCTGATGTCCTATTCTAGTTAAAAATTAATTAATCCTATGTATTATGTATTGTCTATATATTTTGATAAATACAATATCATTTATTCTGTTGCCTTCATGTAAATCATTCTTGCCAAATTTTGAGAAGGGACATCTGATGAGTCACTTACTAAAGACCATGTGCACACTAGAGGAAAGTCATACATGCCTGCAGATTTTGGAGAGATTGTCAGATCTACTAATCTTTATGGGCAGTGCTCAATCCTTTTGTTCTCAAAGCAAGTAATGGCCCCAATAAACATTAGACTAATATTGAGGGATTTGGCCGACACTCTAGGCGTATGGGGACACCGGTCAACTGATTGTGGGGGAGATATCAATCAGGCATGTCCTATTTTGGACTGCCGAGTACTTTGCATTGTTTTCCCAGACACAAGCAGTTGGTCTTCATATCACTCGGTGCCTTTCTCAAAAACAACATAGAACATAGAGGTCTGAAGACCAAGCAAAACTATTTGAGTAAGGTAACAAAGCACCCGGCTAGCTTAAGAGTAGAAATTACAATGAAGTCCAGCAAAGCCAGAAGGGCGGAGCAGGACTAAATAGGCCACAAAAGTCATGTGACCAGCAAGATAGAAAAAACCTAACAGGAGAGTTCTAGCAATAGGAATACTTGGCCGAAAAAGCGATCCTGTGAATGGAGTAGTTGGCCAAGATGGCAGCAAGAGCATTATTCATCCGACAGCCATCTAGTGTGTATTGAGGGGATTAAGAGTAGAGTTGAGCGAATTTGTTCAGATTCGGTTGCCAAGTCTGAATTTGCCATATTCGTGCCATATTGGTACCCTATTCGTGCCAAATGTATGGTTTATGATTGGTTCCGAACATATTTGGTAATTTTTACTGCCATTGACTTCAATTACATTCGGCTGTGTTCAACGAATATTGCAAAAACAATATTCGCTGCCAATCGTATTCAGAACCGAATCCGAACAAATTCGCTCAACTCTACTTAAGATTATGGAAGTTGGGAGAAATAGCTGTCCACCAAATGCTCTTGGCTGATAATTTTCAAAAGTGTAGAGGCATCTACAAAGTTCATCCAGGTGCCACCCACTTCTGCATTGGGAGAGGAGTGACACCATTGACATTGTGTCTATAGATACCAGATGTGATGCCGGGGCTGTGAGCAAAATTAAATTTTTCTGAGACCCAGAAATTGTAATGGGACGCACCCTAACCTAAGGAACTTGAATAACAACTAGTACATATGACCCTCTTTATCACACACCAATACAGATCCTGAACCTGACCATATAAAAAATACAGACTCCCTAAAAAAAGAGCCAAGTTGTTCAAGGTTCACGCCCTCACACCCTTTACATTCTGGGACAGTACGTTTTCCTTTTCTTCAGAAGAGAGATTAGCAGTTTGTCAATTGTGGGTGAAGCCATAAGACCCACACTAGCCATTTGTCAGGAAGAAGTGGAGGTGAGTGACCACTTTTATAGGGCACCATCCAAGCTGCTTTTTCTGCTTCTATGCAATGCTCAACCGTATGTTAATTTATCACCATCTGATTCATATTGTTTTCCAGCTTGTTATCCGCCGCCGCCCACTACTGTACATCGTAGGCATTCTTGTTCCTAGCATCCTTCTTATGATCGTGGACCTCATGAGCTTCTACCTGCCTCCTGATAGTGGGACTCGGATCATGTTCAAAACCAGCATTCTTGTTGGATACACGGTCTTCAGGGTTAATATGGCCGATGAACTACCAGCTACAACCTTAAGTGTCCCATTGATTGGTGAGTCCATCAAATCACAAGTAATGACTTTTTAAATATCTCTAATTTTCATCAACTGTACCTCCTAATTCAACTGCTCTACTCTTGTTTTAAAACCAAGAGTCATGATGAATAAACTGGGACTAGTTGGAAAAACCTTTTATATGACCCCTAGGTTGGAAAACTACTAAATGGAGAGATGTGTAAAACAATATCTATTTTTCTATAGGTGTGTTCTTTCTTGTATGCATGGCCCTCATGGTTTTGAGCCTTGGAAAATCCATTGTGGTGATAAAGTTTCTTCACATTGACAAAGATGCACCTGGCACTCTTCTGATATCCCAATGTCCAATGTTGACGAGGAGAAAACATGGTCAATACGATGACAACACAGAAGACAACTCTATAGGTTCCACCAATGAAACCGCAGGTAAATTATTGGGTTTTTGACTAATACAAAATTGATAATGTGATGTAATTAAATTCTGATGTTATAATTGTTATTGGTGAGGGTCTGTTTCTAAGAGAAGACCCCCTAAACTGCACTGAAAACAAGACATCTAGTTGGGTAATCTTCTCAAAAAGACAGCAAATGGAATGATGGCATTGAAGTAGATAAAGAGGTTGTGTGGAGTGGAGTGGAGTAACTGTACACTACATACTCACTAATAAAATAATCACTAGTTAGAATATATAATTCATTGGATGGGTTCCCGGAAAACTTGACTGGTTTCTAGTTTTTAATCGCTTCCCTTCAACATGCCAGGAGACGTAATACGAAGTTGTCCACAATGAAACTTCCTTTAAAAGCAAGCTTCTCTTGGAATTAACCTTATTACCGTAGAGCTGGCCATACATTAGATAACTGTGGATAACTGTCTGATGAACATCAGTTTGGCCAGTGTTCTTGTTGTGGTGCCCCTGAGGGTCCAGCTGCCACAGAAGTACTGCACCTCAGCCAGAGGTGTGGTACTCAGCTCTCGGGTAAGGAGGGGGCACTACCCGGTGCTCGCATATGTTCATCCAATACCACACACCACCCCAAGGGGGGGTAGGAGCCTGAGTACAGGCGGGAAGGAGTGTGACAGTTGGAAGGAGAGTTGTTATGT
>VIAB01032334.1:2985-14813 GCA_009801035.1 Oophaga pumilio | reverse complement strand
TGTAACCACCAGAGGGAGCCTCTGCTCATTCACAACAGGACCCCACATAATCCTCCATACATAATAATACAGAATAATGGGCCCCACATAATCCACCATAGAGAATAATGGACCCCACATAGTCCTCCATACAGAATAAAGGGCCCCACATAGTCCTCCATACAGTATAATGGGCCCAACATTAAAAAAAATCTTTACCCCGTTTCCTCCTCTGCTCCAGTCTCTGCAGCGTGTCTTCTGTAGTTCAGGTGTGAAATAGTGCCATTATCGAGCCCGTTACACTGTGAGGTCACATGCAGAGGGAGAATGATAGAGGAGGGATTCTAATATAATAGTCCAGTGTTTTGGCTGCTAAACCTGCAGTGTTCAGCTGTATTTAGAAAAAATAGGTATGTGCAATTCTTTTTTTGCTAAATAGTGATGAGCGATTATGCCCTTTACTTGAGTTTTCCGAGCATGCTCGAGTGTTCTCCGAGTATTTAGGGTATGCTCGGAGATTTAGTGTGTGTCGCCGCAGCTGCATGATTTGCTATAATAAGGCAAAGTGGATTGCTGACCAATATGGAGTGCCTTCAAGGAAAAAATATCCCAATAGCATGAAGAAAAACCTTTAGGCACTGGTTTCATGCAAAAAGTAACAGTTTATTTAATTCTTCTCATGTGTTCAATTTCATTTGTCAAGAAAAACATACGCTTGGCTCATGTCACAAAAAAAACTACGTTTCGGCCTAGATGACCTTGTTCACAGTTTATCATATTATGAAAGACTGAAAGGGTGAGAGACTAGTCACCAAGGAATGAGTATGCAGTGCCATCGTTTCAGCGTGATGTGACAAACTGTGAACAAGGCCATCTAGGCTGAAACGTCGTTTTTTTGTGACAAGAGCCAAGGGTATGACTTTCTTGACAAATGAAATTGAACACATGAGAATTAAATAAACTGTTACTTTTTGCATGAAACCAGTGCCTAAAGGTTTTCTTTCATGCTGCTGCATGATTTGCGGCAGCTAGACAGCCTGAATACATGTGGGGACTGCCTGTTTGTTAGGTAAGAACACTCAAGCATGCTCGGAAAACTCGAGTAACGAGCATACTCGCTCATCACTATTGCTAAACAATCTTTTCATAGAAGAATCATAGCTACTCACATAAATGCAGGCTTCAGCCTAGGAGAGGATTCACATTAGATTGGTTCTCAGCAGCGAGAATCGCCTTTTTGCGGCTGCCAGATACACATGAATTGGCCAATTTATGCGCTATGTATTCTCAATTTTTCCTATTTTCTAAAGCATGAAAAGAAAGAACAAGGGAAATGTTCTTGATGCAGGGTAAATTTGTGATATTTAATTAATTAATTAATTAATTAGTGGAGATGGTATTCCTGCAACCAAGAGCCTGGACATAGGTATACCATATGGACAGTCGGAAAACACACTAAAGAGAGGGGAGGAAAGAAACCGACCATAAAGTCCATATGCATAATGTATTGAACAATTATAATTTTTATTTAATTATATCAGGTAACAACCACCAAATACAAAGCAATTTAAATGGAAATGATTAAAAAACTATATTAAAAGCAAGGGAGCACACCCAGATGTACAAATGGCCGTAGTCAAGAGGAAGCAAAAGACAATGCAATTTGTGGTGACTGATAAATCAATGTGCTTAAAACTCAATAACTAATTGGCTATAAATACAAGTATATCACATATATGAGTTATATGAAAGATTATCTGAGGTAGTAGAAGTAACTGTAAAGTGCAAGTGCAAAATAGCTGTAGTAAGTATATATACTAATCCAAGATGCTAGTGTCACTATACATTTTTGGGATTTGTGGCAGCTCTGGTTCTACTCAGTTTAAAACTTTTTTCCTCTTGGACCATCGGGGGTTAATGTCAGTTTTTCCCCTGCTGGCAATCTGGTGTAATTGGACTGCTGCTGGGTCAGCTGATGTGGATTGTGACCACTCCCACCATCCTTTAAAAGATCAGCTGACTGTTGGTGATACAGGTCCTATCTGGAAACCAGCCTAGCAGGAGCCGCTCTCTGGTGTAAGCCACGTCTGGTGTTTGGAGTCCAGTTGCTGTGTTTTCTGCTGTGTGGAGCTTAGCAGCGGTGTTTATAAGCTAAGTGTTGTGTTTTTTGTTTCCTTGTCCCTTTGGTGTTTGTCACTTCCCCCTGTGTTTATCATCTGCAGACGTGAGGCCAGTGCTCCTTGCCAGCCAGTGCACTAGCCAGGGCAGTAATAGGTGACAAGTAGGGACGAGATATCCTGATGGCGGCAGGGGGGGGGAAGGACCCACATAGTTTGAGCTCAGGTGGTGACCATCCCTCATTCCCTATTGTTAGGGCCCTCCTCTCGCCTTTCCCATACCGTTGTGTGTGAGTTGTGCCGTTCACTGACCGACCACCTGTTAAGTCGTGCCATACATCGTGACAGCTAGTGCATATATCCATAGTACTGGAGGGTGACATGAATACATAGTGGTGTCAGGTGAAGATGAATTGCCAAAACGCGCATCGTGGTGGACGCCATCCAGGAAAGGGAGCCTTTTCTCCCATTTGTAAGTACATTTACTACCACTAGTTATATTTAATAACATGATGGGTCACTCTTTCTGGACACTACCAGTTGATGTACTTACTATGTGTTAGTAATAATATTTCCTACCACTATATATCCATGTCTATTCATAACTCATATGTGACATATTTATTGCCAATCAGTTACAGAGTTTTAAGCACATTGATTTACCAGTCACCAAAAAGTACATTGTCTATTCCTCCCTCTTGACAACAGTCTTTTGTACATCTATTTGTGTGCTCCCTTGCTTTTAATATAGTCTTTTAATCATTTCCATTTACATTGCTTTGCGTTCAGTTGTCACCTGATATAATTAAATAAAAATCATTATTGTTCATTGCATTGCGTATATGGACTTTATGGTCGGTCTATTTCCTCCCCTCTCTTCACTATTTTCTAGAGCAATAATGCAATTCATATTTCATGTTTTCTTCTTATATATTTACAGTTTATCCTGAAAAATCATCTGAAATGACAATAATATTTTAAAGATGCAAACAATATAATAATCATGAAAACAAAAGTAATAAAGGCGCTTCTCTCTAATTCTGTGAAAAAACTAACTGTGAGCAATAACCATAGTAACCGGACATAAATTATTATAACTACTATTTCGTATAGTAAACAGCGTATGAACCCCTTTACTGTAAGGTGCTTGATGTGTCTGCTGAACTTAATGCTGAAATTCCCACTTTTCAATGGCACGCATTATTCTTTGTTTTCCTTGGAAACCATTAATACCAAAACCCAGCTGTGTAATCATAGCCGCGGAAAAAAATACTTTTAAATATACTCAATGCTATGTTAGACTCATGTCTTCATTCATGAGAGAATCAGACCATGCTCATTCCAGAAGGAGTGGACTTATTGACATTTCCAGTGCATGGCCAAAATATAAACCCAAACTAAGGTATTTAGTTTAGCCAAGTCTGATTTTTAGAGCCAATATATGACATACGCACATGCATGTTGTGTGCGCAAAAATACAAGAATGAAATGAAAATGTTTGCAAAACTTCCAAAGAAGCTTAATCAACAACTGCGGCAATTATCTGAAATTGGCCGGGCCATTGTGTTTTATTTCCAACTATTTGTAATGGCTTTTGGCATGTACTACATCTTATGTATCCAGCACACGACCACTGAACACATGCTGATCTATTTTATGAGAGTGGCACAGTATAAATATGAAAGCAGGCAATTCTGTTAGACTTGGCTACTATAAATATTGTACAATAGAAAATATGAGAATGACAGTCCATGCAAATCTTTAGAAGAACCTATACATTGTCATTGTTTTTGTTATTATTTGATATTGTTTTGTAATTTATAATGCTTACTGCGGAATTGCACAGAATTAAGAATGACCTGGACATGCCTGTGGGAAAACATTTCTCTGGACCTGGACACTGTATGACGGATTTAAAGTCTTAATACTAATAGGTCATTTTAAGGATGACAGAGAGAGAAGAATTTGGGAATACAAACTGATAAGGATGCTCAATTCTTTCACAATAAGACTCAATTTAACACCTGGATTTATGACTCACTATATGGACACAACCCACACCTCCACCAGAAGCACTAAAGGTACTGCCACACTAAACAATATCGCTAACGGGATCGCTAAAAACGTCACTATTTAGCGATCCCGTTAGCGATGTTGCTGTGTGTGGCAGCTTCCGGCGACGAGCTTCCTGCTGGGATCTCGCTCGTCGCCGGAAACGATCCGGACCCTATTCTCGTCGCTGGCGCCCCGCTGGTAAGTATGTTATCGCTAAGTGTGGCACCTTTTCTTAGCGATTTAGCGGTACTTTTGTACCGCTAAATCGCTAAGAAGATCGCTAACGGCGATAGCGTCGTTAGCTATATCGCTAAATGTGGCACACATTTAGCGATATTAAAACGATCCCGCTAGCGATCTCATTAGTATGCGCCGCTAACGAGATCGTTAGCGGGAGCGTTTAGTGTGGCAGTACCTTAAGAGAACATTCCCACCACCCCTTCATTTGTAACAAAATCTCTAATTTGATTTCCTTGGCTTATCTTTAGGAGGCATCACCTCTTTCATCTTATTAAGATATGTCCTGTTGTAATATCTCTTAAATGTTCTCTTATTTTTTTAATTCATTTTTAAACCGGCCTGAAGAAGGAGCCTCTGTGCTCTGAAAGCTTGCAAATATATTTTTTTCTGGTTAGCCAATAAAGGTATCACTCCGAGAATACTTTTTTGGGCACAAAAATATTTACATTGATTTTTGTGGCTAAGAAGGTACCACAATACATTAATTTTTTATTGTATGTCAAGTCATTTTATAAAGTGTTTGTATAGATCTTTTTCTTTCTAAGCTTGAACAAACCCCAAAAGGGAATCTCTCAGTAGGATCAATGCTCCTAAGTAGAGATGAGCGAATATGTTCATAAAACGATCGCCGAATCTGAATTTGCCATATTTATGCCATATTTATATCATATTCGTGCCAAATTTATGTTTGACGATCGTTTCCGAACATATTCGCTCATCTGTACTTCCATTGACTCCATTGACGTTCGGCTATGTTCGACGAATATTGCAAATACGGCGATCGTAATCCGAACTGAATATTTAAATATTCGCTCATCTTTACTCCTAAGCAATCTACATGGGCATGCAGGTCATAGGAAGCTTAATAAGATGATACATTTTCAGTTCATTGGCTGCCCTCCAGGTAAAACCAACCAGATCATTTTCCAACCTGGCTTCCACACTTTCTATCCTCATCAATATTTATATTAACATATTACGTCTAAATATTTTATATTAATATTAATTGTATCACTTAATATTAAGCAGAATAAAGTATGCTGATATCTCCCTATATATTGTATGAGCACACACACAGACCTATATATACAGTATCCGCTGACATGCAGCCCCCCTATATGCCATATGTGCCCACATACAACCTCCTATTGTCACACTCCACTGAGGAGCTAGAAGGTGCGATTGATGGGAAGGGAAGCACTGCGACTAGAGAAAGATTAAAGGGGCACCCCTGAATCTTGCCCTGCGTAACACTGAGCTTCCTGACATACCTATATGGGTTCTTTCACCCCGTGTGACGATCAAGTTCCTAATCCCTGTCTTGCCCCAAGCACAGCCTTGGCTTGTTCATTGGGCAGCAGGAACACTAGTTCTGCTCTATAATGAAGACACAAAGGGAGACAAACTAGGGTAATAATAATCTTATTTTTATATCGCGCCAACATATTCCTCAGCGCTTTACAGTTTTGTACACATTATCGTCATTGCCCCTGAGAGGGCTCACAATCTAAATTCCTTATCAGTATGTCTTTGGAATGTGGGAGGAAACCAGAGTACCCTGAGAAAATCAATGCAAACATGGGGAGAACATACAAGCTCCTTGCAGATGTTGTTCTTGGTCAGATTTGAACCCAGGACTCCAGCGATGCAAGGCTGCAGTGCTAACCACTGAGCAAGTGTGCTGCCCAAGAAAACATCAATCACTCTCAGTGCACCCAGACTAAGGAATGGTATATAACGGGAGAGGAAGGGTGAGAAAACCAAACAGGAAGATAAGGATAATACCAAACAAACTTCTAAACAGCAATCTCCAGAAACGAGTCCAAAACGGTTTATTTTTCCACTGCTCAGAGCTCCCGAACCAACTCGAAGATATAGCAAGCTATCACTGGCAACTACCCAAGCTAAGAGATGGGTACTTATAACAGGGGGAGTGGAGAACTACAATAGCTGAGACAACTCAGGACAGAAAGCTCTAGAAGACAAAGAGAATAGTTTAACCCCTGCAACAACAGAGCACGTGAAATGTGCACAGCTTAACCGTTGCAACACCAGAGCAATGGAAATATGCATAGCTACCTGGAAGGCAAGGAGACCACTCTCTGTTGTGGTACCCCCGTGACAACTGTATACAATAAGAGCCCATACACAGCCCTCTACATTCAATATGAGCCCCATATAGCCTCTCTATATAAAGTATGAGCCCCCACATAGCCCCCTGTATACAGTGTGAGCTCCCACATAGCCCCTCTATACACTGTATGAGACTCCCACATAACCCATATATACAGTATGAGCCACCAAATAGCCTCTCTATATACAATATGAGACCCCACATCACCCCACGTATACAGTTAAAGCCCCAACATAGCTTCTATATAAAGTATGAACTCCCATACAATGAGACCCCACATAGCCCCATGGATACAGTATGAGCTACTGTAGATGGTTACTCTTAGTAAGCACCTGTTCACATCTGTTTTCTGTTTGGATGTTCCGGTCAGTCTTTTGATATTTGTATACTTTGGCTGTCTTGGTCCATGGGCCAGACTGGAACAGCCAGATGTGGCCTCTCCAGACTTAGCATTCTCACATTGTAATAAGAGATTGGAAAGTGCCCTGGATGAAGCAGCACCTGCTACACACACAAAGACCCAAGGGTCAGTGTAGAATATCATTTTCAGCAGAAGACTTTATCCACTATAAGTTCATGCTCAAAACTCGCTCTCCATCTGTCCAAACATGACTACGTCACCACCCTCATCTTCGATACGACTGTGAAATTTTCCACTCCCTCTTGAGGCCTAAAATAAAGGCCATCATCACCAACCTCAGCGCTGACGATCTGGCTGCCATTTATTTCAGAGAAAAAAAAAAAACTTTGTTGCCAGTATATTTTTGTCCAATCCCCTCACAGCTTGGATCCAATTATTTTCCGCACATCAAGTTCACTTTCCACCTTGAAACTGTCAGAAAAGAAGATACCAGGCTCCTCGATTCTTCTCACCCTACAACCAGCACCAAAGACCATATTCTCTTGCATATCCTGTAGTACCTCTCACCGGCTGTCACTACTCAGTTAACTAAAATATTTAACCTCTCTCTTTCTTCTGGTATCTTTCACTCCTCATTCAAACATGTTGTCATAATCCCTTTACTAAAAAACTATCCCTGGACCAGAACTGTGCTGCTAACTACAGACCAGTCTGTCTCTAATCTTCCATTCATCTCTAAACTCTTGAAATGCTTGGTCAACTCTGGCTAATCTGCTATTTCTCAGATAACTCTCTTCTTGACCCTTTACAATCCAGTTTCTGTTCTTTACACTGTATTGAAACTGCCATTACTAAAGTCTCAAACAATCTACTAACAACTGAATTTAATGGTCATTGCTTGCTTTGACAAGGATTAGTAACAGAGCCCAGATTATAAAGGGAGTGGCTAACTGAGCTCAGCTGTGAACACAGGGATTCCCAACATGGCCTATTAACCCCTGTTCTGCCTGAAGAAATAAACACATTTAAAATGAGGGAGAAGGGCTTCTTCTCAGCACCGGAGTAGGAGCAATCAGACGCTGTGGTCTTCTGGCTCCACACTGTTACGGTAACCCCATGACAGTACCCCCTCTTCTACAAGGGACCACCAGAACCTCAGGACCAGGCTTATCAGGGTGACCAGTCTGGTCACATGAACATCAGATGCTGGTATTATGGATCCTAAAGGTGGGCGATGAAGCAAGGCGAAATGCTACGGGATTGACGATGGCTATGATCTTATAAGGACCGATAAACCTGGGACCCAGTTTCCAAGATGGATCTTTCAACTTAATGTTCCTAGAGGACAACCACACCAAGTCACCAACACACAGGTCCAGACCCACCAAACATCTCCGAGCAGCCACACTGTTATATTTGGAACCCATCTTTCTCAAATTATTATTAACCCCTGCCATATGGTAGAAATGGAAGATGAAAACCGTTCTTCCTCTGGTAATCCAGAAGGGCGATTACCATTAAAAGAACTAAACTGAGGATGGAACCCATATGCAACGAAAAACAGGGACTTACCGGTCAATTCCTGGCAACAATTATTTACAGCGAATTCGGCTAACAGTGAATAGGTATCCCAGTCCTCCTGATTTTCAGAAACGAAACACCTGAGATACGTCTCTAGATTCTGATTAACCCGTTCAGTCTGCCCATTAGACTGTGAGTGAAAAGTGGAAGAAAATGACAAATGGATCCCCAGACGGGTGCAAAATGACCTCCAAAACTTGGAGACATTCCCCTACCCAATAAGAAACAATATCTGTCGGGATCCCATGCAATCTAATTATTTCCCTGACTAAAACTTGCGCCAAGGACCTGGTGTTCGGTAAAGCTGGTAAAGCGATAAAATGAGACATTTTACTGTCACAATCCGTTTTTAGATCTATGGCAGATCTGGTTTTTCATATAAAACTTTTTTTCTTTCAGGCCATCGGGGGTTAATGTCTGTTTTTCCCCCCTGCATTACTGCAGTGTTGCTGGGTCAGCTATGTAGGTGGTGACCACTCCAATCATCCTTTATAGAGTCACGTGATGAATCAGCTGACTGTTGGTGATACAGATCCTTTTGGAGACAACCTAGCTGGACACAGGAGCTTTCTGGTGCATACTACTGTGCACTACATACTGTGATCTGGTGTCTTACTCTGCTGTGCGGTGCATTCCAGCAGATAAAGATAAGTGTTGTATTTTTGTTCCACATTCCCTGTGGTGTCTGTCTTTCCTTTCCTTTGTGTTTGATTAGTACAGTGGTGCAACTAGAGCTCTCACCGGCCTGCTCCCTACCTAGGGATTAGCGCAGGGCAAGTGAGGGTTTTAGGTATCCTGCTCGGCGACGGGGTGAAAGAACCCGTATAGGGACGATAGGGAGATCAGGGCACATCCTTAGGTAAGTGCAGGAGGTGTCCATTCCCTATCGCAGGGCCTACCGTTGTTAAAGTTTCCCTGGTGTTTCTTTGTTTGTTTTTCTGTTTGGTGACTGACCAACCGTCAGGTTGCGTCACACCAGGACAGTCTCTTCATGACATTTACTAAAGCTATCTGCCACCACCAGAATTACAGTATTCCCCACCGACACGGGTAGATCCATGATAAAATTGACCGACAAGTGAGTCCAAGGTCTGCTGTGAATCTCCAATGATTGGAGAGCCCCTGACGGATGAGTATGAGAGGTCTTAGAATGCGTGCAGACACTGCAGGCAGCTACATACTCCTGGATATCCTGATAAGCACCTGGTCACCAAAAATGCAGAGTAAACAAATCAGTGGTGGCTTTATTACCAGGATGTCAAGGCCAACACTGAATCGTGATGTTCGCTAAGGACTCTAAGATGGAGATCTACCGGGACAAACAGCTTGCCAAGTGGACAGGCAGCAGGGGCATACCCCTAAGCGTGAACAACTTCTTTTTCCAGATCGGAGCATATAGACGCCATGACCACCCCTTTTTGAAGAATAGGTACTGTTCACACTTATCTTCTCCCCCAGGAAAGCAGCGGGATAAGGGCATCTGCCTTAATGTTTTTGTTCCCTGGCCTATAAGTGACAAAAAAGTTAAACCTGGTAAAGAACAATGCCCATCTTGCCTGTCAAGGTGTTAGACATTTTGCCGATTCCAAATATACCAGATTCTTATGATCCGTGATTACCATAACTGGGTGAACCGCTCCTTCCAAAAAATTACACCACTCTTCAAAAGCCCATTTGAAGCTAAGAGTTCCCTGTTACCAATGTCATAATTTTTCTCAGCAGGTGACGTTTTTTAGAAAAATAAGCACATGGTTGCCATTAACCAGGAGATGCACCCTGCGACAATATAGCCCCCACTCCCACCTCAGACGCATTGACTTCAACGATAAAAGGCTGAGAGATGTCAGGCTGTATAAAAATTGGCACAGAAAAAAAAACACCTCTTCAACGTATGAAATGCCTCCCTGGCAGGACTGGGCCACTTGGAGAGGTCCATCCCCTTCCTGGTCAAATCTGTAAGAGGTTTAGCTACTACCGAAAAGTCATTTATGAATTTACGGTAGTAGTTGGCGAAACATAAAAATCTTTGTAACGCCTTCAAATCCTCAGGATGATCTCAATCTAATATTGCCCGGATTTTCGCCAGATCCATGCAAAGACCGGTGGAAGACAACACATAACCATGGAAAGGGATCTCCTCAACCGAGATCATACACTTCTCGGGTATGACATATTAATTTATTGTCTCGGATTATACGTAAGATCTGCCTGACATGTACCTGGTGTGACTCAAGGTCAGGGGAATAAATTAATATGTCATCCAGATAACCACAAATCTGCCTACCAGGTGACTAAAGATGTAGTTTCTAAAGTGTTGAAAGATGGCGGGCACGTTCGTCAACCCAAAAGGCATCACTAGACTCTCATAATGTCCTTCAGGCGTATTGAACGCTGTTTTCCACTCATCTCCTTCTTTAATGCAGATGAGATTATACGACCCCCTGAGGTCAGTCATAGGGAATCATTTTGCCCCTGCAATCTGGTTAAAGAGGTCTGGAATGAGAGGGAACGGATACGGATCACGGACAGTGATCATATTGAGTTCCCGGAAATCCATTAACTACCTGTTATGCCAAATTATTTAGTGCTACCCAGAAATGTTTATTCGCCGCTGTTTTCAATCAGCCAGTTTACAATGAATATTACAGCTCATTAGCTACTAACGCTTAGACGGAACATTGTTCACCACTCCAAGGCTATGCTCCCACGATGAGCTTTTGGTGCGTCTTTGACACTGCATATCATTGCTGCATCTAAAACACAGCATTTTACAATTCCGGAAAAGTGGATTGGATTTATGCTGTAGAAATCTTGTGCCCATTATGCTTCTCTTTTACTCAGCGTAAATTCACCTGTGGTGCGTGTCTCCAATCTGCAGCATGTAAATTTCTCTTGTTGGTACACTGAGTTTTCTGTGTAGAATTTACCCATAGATTTGCATTAGGTGCAGAAAATCTGCAAGAAAAAAAACAACACATTTTTAGTTCTTTTCCTTGGAGGAAATGCATCAATTACGCATGTAATCGACACCAAAGTATGTCAATAAATTTTTGTCAAAGCCAAATTTTTATTATTATTTATTATTATAGCACCATTTATGCCATGGTGCTTTATATGTGGCAAATAGTACAAATTATCAAAAACAAAGTAGCTTTGTGTCAAAAACACTATAAAAACATTAAAAAAAAACCACATATAACCTAATTAACATAATAGGTGGAGAAATGGTGCAGAAAATCTGCAGCAAAAAAATTCAGCCAAAGCTCATCATTGGAACGTAGCCTCAGGCTAGGTCCACATCTTGTGACATGGTCATGTGAGGAGAGATACAGTACAGACCAAAAGTTTGGACACACCTTCT
>VIAB01032333.1:7778-21701 GCA_009801035.1 Oophaga pumilio | reverse complement strand
ACCCGATATTTGCAGTATCGTATCGCTCAACACTACTTACAGTATTTTATATAAAAAAATATCATTGGCTTGTCTTCCTCAAAGCTCTCTTACTTTCCAATTAATTTTCCATACCTTTCTAACATTATCAAATAATCCAGAATATTTGATAATCCAACATCCATCTGGTCCCAATACTGTCAGATTACGTGAATTTGACTAGTTCCAGATATACTTATACTTGTTATAAAATCAATTTGTTATTTAGGTTGAAAGCACCTGATAACGTTCTATTACTTCTATTAAATTTAAGCACTCCTAATTTCTTTCCCTTTTCACAGAAAGCTATTTTCATAATGAATGTTTTGTAGCGCTGCCGAGGTTTGATTTATAATTAAGATAACAGATGTGGTTATCCAGGTCTTCATTTATATTACATATTTGCTCCTAATAAGAACATAATGGGAAAAGTTTATTGCTGTATGTCATTTTCAAATATGACTCACTGCCCAATTATCTACTTTTGAATAATTACTTCAACTTGATCTGTACAAGCAATAAATAGATGTCCAATTTTAATTCATGATAAAAAATGAAAATGTTGAGAAATGCTCCTTCATAGCAGGAAATATTTAGTGATTTCAAAGTAAGGGGTTATTGACCTATATGCTAGTAGAGCCCTCCCAAATAGTTTACACAAGCAAAAATATTCTGGCTATATGCAAAGGGGAAAATAAGTATTTGATACACTGACAAATTTTGCAATTATTATTACCCCGCCCCGGATCTGCCCCCATCACCCCTCCCAATGCCATGGACTTCCATAGCCCCTACCCTAGATCTGCCCCTACCCAACATCCCTATCCCTATTCCCCTTTTGTACACTTGCTTTGGCAAAACTAATGTGTATTTAGTCCTGCCAATAAAGCTTCTTTGAATTGAATTGAATTATCATCATTTTTATTTGTTATAGAGCCATTTATCCCATGGTGCTTTACATGTGAGGAGGGGTATATATAAAAACACAAGTACGGTAACATTAAACAATACAAGTCACGACTGGTACAGGAGGAGAGAGGACCCTGCCTGCGAGTGCTCACAATCTACAAGGGGTGGGTGAGGATACAGTAGGCGAGGGTAAAGCTGGTCATGCAGTGGTTTGGTCGATCGGTGGTTACTGCAGGTTGTAGGGTTGTCGGAAGAGGTAGGTCTTCAGATTCTTTCTCAAATACAAAGAATGGAGAGGTCTATAATTTTTTACCTTAGGCGGTGCACTTCAACTGTGAGAGATAAAGTAAAAAAAACTATAATAATAATTAATTTGCATTTTATTGCATTAAATAAGTATTTAATCACCTACCAACCAGCAAGAATTCTGTCTCTCAGAGACCTGTTATTTTTCTTTAAGAAGTCCTCCTACTCTGCACTCATTATCTGTATTAATTGCACCTGTTTAAACTCATTATCAGTATAAAAGACACTTGTCCACACACTCAATCACAGTCCAACATCTCCACCATGGCCAAGACCAAAGAGCTGTCTAAGGAAACCAGGGACAAAATTGTAGACCTGCACAAGGCTGGGATGGGCTACAGGACAAAAAGCAAGGATCTTGGTGAGAAGGCAACAACAATTATTAGAAAATGGAAGAAACATAAGATGACTGTCAATCTTCCTTGGTATTGGGCTCCATGCAAGATCTCGCCTCTTGGTGTAAGACTGATTCTGAGAAAGGTCAGAAATCAGCCCAGAACTACATGGGAAGACCTGGTCATTAATCTGAAGAGAGCTGGGACTACAGTCTTAAATATTACCATTAGTAACAGACTACGCGGTTAAGGAGGATGGTGATCGTGAAAAGATGGGAGGCGCCGGACAAAGAGCATCGACACTTGTATTAGCATTGACGAATTGACGTGTCGGAGTTTGGAAGTCTAGAGATTCGAAGTCTAGAGCTGCGATGACATTAGTAAAAGAAGAAAGAATTGCTTGAGTGTGGATGAGGCATGTATGACAAAGAAGATATGCTCCAAACAATTTCAAACTGAGATTTCCCCTACAGTATCATGTTATTAACAGAGAAATAATTGTTTGAATGTGGATGAGGCCTGAATGACAGAGAAGATATGCTCCTCTCTGCTCTGTTATGTTGACAAAATGTCGCTAAACAAGATATTGTGACTAATAATACAATTGGAAGCAGGGATAATAATAAACAACAGAGACGAATACAAGTACAATACATTAACATACTAGATGGAATTTAGAAAGAACAGGACATATATAGTTGTGCTCAAAAGTTTACATACCCCGTCAGAATTTTTGCTTTCTTGGCCTTTTTTCAGAAATTTGAATGATAACACCAAAACTTTTTCTCCACTCATGGTTAGTAGTTGGGTGAAGCCATTTATTGTCAAACTACTGTGTTTTCTTTTTTAATCATCATGACAGCTCAAAACATCCAAATGACACTGATTAAAAGTTCACATACCCCATTTCTAATACCGTGTATTATCCCCTCTAACATCAATGAAAGATTGAAGTCTTTTGTGATAGTTGTAGATGAGGTTCTTTATTTTCTCAGATGGTAAAGCTGCCCACTCTTCTTGGCTAAAAGCCTCCAGTTCCTGTAAATTCCTGGTGTGTCTAGCATGAACTGCTTGCTTGAGATTTCCCCTCAGTGGCTCAATGATATTGAGGTCAGGAGACTGAAATGACCACTCCAGAACCTTCACTTTGCTCTCCAGTAGCCAATGACAGGTCGACTTGGCCTTGTGTTTTGGATCGTTGTCATGTTGGAACGTCCAAGTACGTCCCATGCGCAGCTTGGACGTTCCAGATGACAGGTTATCAAAACTTTTGAGAACAACTGTATATAGAGAGGGACTTTGTGATTTCATCAGCCAATGACACAAGTCGTGTTTGGACAGTTATTTTGTGTTTCTTCCATTTTCTAATAATTGCACCAACAGTTGTTGCCTTCTCATAAAGCTGCTTACCTATTGTCCTAAATACAAATATTCACATGCACAACATTGTAGCTACATAGTAAACAGGAATACCCAATGCCACAGCAAATTAATGTAATAGCAGATTCAGTACAAAATTAGAATATCATCATATAATAAAAAATGTACAATAGAATCAACAAGTACAAACATATAAATTTTTATTAAATATCAAGAAAATACACATAAACACTAACCATATTAAAAGTTGGAAACCACAAAATGGCGCCAAAGTGCTAAGAACCTCCACACACGGAGCTTACAGAGTCATTGTTGAATTGTGAGTGGATATACAGTATAAAAAAAATTAGACAGATACATGTGGCAGGGATATAATACTAAGGGATCAAATACTTATGGTTATTACTAGTGATTTTTTACCGCGATTGCCCCCCCCCGGGGGTCCTTTTAAGGTCTAAAAATATCTGAAAATTATGAAAATAATGCTCAAATGACACGGCAACATAATGGCAACTGCCCCTGGAAGCATTTCTGACTCCTAGGTCACAGTTCTAAACAATGTTGTCAGAGTTTCATGGCCTTTTTACAGGCGCAGCAAAAAACCTACAAAAACTAAACCAAAATGGATTTTGCTGGGAAATATGTTAAGGAACATCCTTTCCAGGTTAATGACTTTTAACTAAGCCAAAATAATTAACCCCCAAAAAAATGTTCCTGTACCACTTGGGCTATGTTCACACACAGCGTTTTTGAGGCGTTTTGCAAATTTAGCATTGCTTTCAACCAATACAAATGCATTCACTGGGAATTGTCATTGTAACATTTAACAACCCTAGCTGGCCATGTGGTGTGTGACACACATAAGCAGACACATCTAGTTTAATTTAAGGAGGGACTCTTAAAGTCACAGAGCCTATTTTTACAGGGGCATCAGGCAGCATTAATCTTCGTAAAGGGCCATTATTAATCAGTGGGTCTCCTATGCTGTTATTGCTTATGCAGTGAGTGGTTGGGCTGCCAAGAATTACGATTCACCCCAATACCCCTTTCACAAGAGGTACAGGAGGGCTTCCTGAAAAAATGTTTCATTGAATGCAAGGCCTGGCTTGCCCCAAAGTTACATGCACCCCAATAAGCTTTTAAAGCCACATACTGGATGGCCACTGGAAAATCCACTTCACATTATTCATTTTGTACTCCCATTCTTGTTCTTATGCATTGACTGCAAGGCCTGTCCTGCTGCCAAGTCATATGCACCCCAATATGCCTTTGAACCCAGGTACTGGATGGGCAAAGGAAAATCCACTTCACATTATTCATTTGTACTCCCATTCTGTTTTCTTATGCATTGACTGCAAGGCCTGCCCTGCTTCCAAGTCATATGCACTCCAATATACCTTTGAACCCAGGTACTGGATGGGCATAGGAATATCCACTTCACATTATTCATTTGTACTCCCATTCTCTTTTCTTATGTATTGACTGCAAGGCCTACCCTGCTACCAAGTCATATGCACCCCAATAACCTCAATCCCCCCTTGGAAGAAACATGGAGGAGGGCCTCTTTAAAAAATGTCGTGTTAAAAAGGAGCGGGACTACTAGACTTGTAATGCCCATACGTATGGACTGGCAAACATTTTCTCCTGTGGAGTACGCCTGAACCTTTTTCTGAACAAGTATTTTACGCCCAGCAAAACCACCCACCATTATTTGGAATTTGACACTGACTGTAGCAGCGCGGAACACGTTAACGCTGGTGATCTACTGGCGGCGGATGATGAGATGTGGAGGAAGGCCTGATTAAAAACTATGCCCAATTTAAAGGAGCGGGTCTCCTATACTTGTAATGCCCATACATTAAGTGTACGGGCTGGCAAATATTTCCCCTTGGGGGGGGTTATATTTTTTGAAATTTGGTGACGGGCATTATAACATCCTTGCCAAAAAATAGAGTGGCTGGAGCATGACGAAATGCGTTCACTCTGGTGTTTGAGTGGTGGATGGTGAGGATGAGGAGAAGGAGAAGGAGGACACCAAATGGCCAAAATCAGGAAGCGTATACCCATCTGTGGGTGTGAAGAGGTGCATGGGAATACACCTACCAAAAAGACACTACATTGGAGTTAATGTTTCGCTGTCATCATTTGGTGGTGTCGAGAAGTCTGGCCCAATCCAACCCTTGTTCATTTTTATAAGAGTCAGCCTGTCTGCATTTTCCGTTGAAAGGCGATTGCGCTTATCTGTGATAATCCAACAGTGGCACTAAAGACTCGCGCTGACAAAACGCTAGCGGCAGGGCAGGTAGGACCTCCAAGGCGTAGAGAGCCAGTTCATGCCACGTGTCCAGCTTGGATGCCCAATAATTAAAAGGCACTGAGGAATCACGGAGGACATTGGTACGGTCAGCAAGGTACTCCCTCAGCATCTTATAAAACATTGCATTCCTTGTGAGATTACCCCGTGCCTCAGGGCCAGGGTGATGGGAGGGTCTGAGAAAACTGTCCCTGAACTTTGCCAGTGTTCCACTGCCTCTGCTGGATTGGAGTTGTGTCTCTCTCGCCTGTCCTTCTTGGTTGGCCAACGAACTGTCATCTCTGCCGCCAGCATTTTGAGATGGGAATTTTTTTTAATAATTCTGCAACAATGGCCCTCTGGTACTGCACCATTTTAGTACGCCTGTCTGCCTCTGGAACAAGAGATTGAAAGTTCTCCCTGTAGCATGGGTCTAAAAGTGTCACTACCCAGTAATAACTGTTACCCAATATTTTTACAATATGAGGGTCACGGGAAAGGCAGCGCTACATAAAGTCAGCCATGCGTCCCAGACTGGTAACAGGCAAGCCTTCTGTGTCCTCACCAACAGGATGACGGACCAAGGTGTCCTCCTCCTCCTCTTCCTCTTCCTCCCTGTGCTCAGGCCATCCACTCTGAACAGACGGTATGACAGTTGTGCTTGTAGTACCATCTATAGTGCATGAAAAGTAGCGCCTGTTCTTCCTCCTCCTCCTCTTCCTCATTGTCAACCAATCCACGTTGGGATGACATGAGGATGGGCTGTGTGTAATCACCCTGTATTGTTCCTTAATCCTTGCTCTCATGCTCCACCAGCAATGCATCCTCTTTCATTGTGAGCAGAGAGCTTTTCAGAATGCAGGATGGTTAAGCTAATTATGGCGTCATCGCCGCTCACCATCTTGTTGGACTCCTCAAAGGTTTGGAGGATGTTACATATGTCTGACATCGAACTCCACTCTTGGGGTCTTATGTGTGGAGTCAAACCTGAAAAACTACGGCCTTGTTGATGCTGGTATTCAACAACTACCTGCTTCTGCTCACAAATCCTTTCCAACATATGCAGTGTAGAGTTCCAACGCGTAGGGACATCACACACCAGTTGGTGAGCAGGAAACTGCAATTGCTGCTGAAGCACGGCAAGGGCGGCTGATGCTGTAGCTAACTTTCTAAAATGGGTACACAGGCGGCATACTTTCACCAGCAGATCCGGCAGCTCCGGGTAGCTTTTTAGAAAACGTTGAACAACGAGGTTAAGCACATGGGCCAGGCAAGGTATGTGTGTCAGTTCGCCTCACCTCAGAGCCGCCACCAGGTTCCTGCCATTGTCACACATGACCATGCCTGGCTGGAGATTCAGCAGTGTCAGCCGGACATCTGCCAGCTCTTTCAGAGCTGTCAACAGCTCTTCAGCATTGTGCGGTTTGTCACATAAGCAAATTAGCTTAAGCACAGCCTGTTGCCACTTGGCTTTGGCAGTGCTGCAGTGCTTCCAGCTTGTGACTGATGTGCTCATTTCAGAGATGGAGGCTTAAGAGAAGGATGAAGTGCAGGAGCTGTACACAGTGGGGGCAAACTTGATTGACGTAGGGCCCGCAATCCTTGGTGTCGGGAGGACATGTTCCATCCCAAGGTCTGACTGGGTCCCGGCTTCCACTATGTTAACCCAGTGTGCTGTCATTGAGATGTACCGTCCCTGGCCACAAGCACTTGTCCACATGTCCGTGGTTAGGTGTACTTTCCCTGTTACTGCATTATTGAGTACACGGGTAATGTTGTGGGACGCGTACTTGTGTAATGCCAGGACGACACAGCGGGAGAAATAGTGGCGGCTGGGGACTGAGGACTTTGGGACGGCCGCCGCCATCAGTTTGCAGAAAGCTTCCGTCTCCACGAGCCTAAAAGGCAACATTTTGAGCACAAGCAGACGACAAATATGAGAATTGAGTACTGTGCCTTGTGGGGTGCTGGCTGCGTATTTCTGCTTATGTTACAATGACTGGGGTATGGACAACTGAAGGCTGCGCTGGGACAAGGACGTGGACGTGCTTGATGATGGTGTTATTTGACTGTGGTCAATGGCAGGTGCAGGGCAGGAGGCATCTTCGCAAGCACCATGGACAGGGGATTAGCTTGCACGCACAACAGTGGAAGAAGTACTGTAGTAGTGTCACCCGCATACACTGTTCCTGCAGCCAAGAGTTGGGCCCACAAAGTCAGGTGCTTTGCTGCCATGTGTCTGATCATGCAGGTGGTGGTAAGGCTGTTGCTGGCACGACAGGCATTGCAAATGGCCTGTTTGGGGTTATCGACAGATTCTTTAAAAAATAACCAGACTCGGCAAGACTGTTGGACTGGCAACTTCCGTCATGTTGGTGTTACGGGGAATGGTTGTACGCCTTCTGTCTGCAGCCACCACACTGCTTCTTCCTGCCTGAAGAGGTGATATGCCTACCTCCCCCTGTGTGCTGCTGTCCTCACTCTGCATGTCCTCCTGCCAGGTTGGGCCTGTTACTATATCTTCCACCACCTCATCTTCCACTTCCGCACCCTGTTCCTCCTCCTGACTTTCTGGCAATTGTGTCTCATCATCGTCCACCTCTTGTGACTGTGGCTGCTCAAATATTTGTGCATCGCTACATGGAATATCATCTTGCCCGCTTCAAGTGGACCAGGCGAGAGGCACAAATCTCCAAATGTAAAACTGAACAGCTCTTCGGAGTGTCCGAGTGTGGGATCAGTTGTCTCAGGGCACTCAGCATGGTGGGAGAAAGAAGGATCACGGTGAGGAATATGTGGTCCAGATTCATGGAAACTCTGACTTGACCGTGTGGAACACAGAGTGCTGGTGTTGGTGGATTATTAACTGGAAGTATTTTCCGCTATCCAACCAACAACCTTTTCACACTGCTCAGGCTTCAATAGTGCTGTCCTGCCGCGGTCCCCTAGGACTTCGCACACTAATTTCCAGCGAGAAGATGTGAGTGTTTTTGGTGGGCCAATTTCAGCTTGGCCACAGCCTAGGCCTCGGCATGCACCATCACCATCACGTCCACTTTCCCGTCCCTTGCCATGCGCTTTACCAATTGTAAATGGACTAGAATATTATACACGTTCACTACAAATGGCTGATTTTTGAGGCAACTTGTTTGTGATAAGTGTGCGGGAAAACCACACTTTTACCTATCTGGACTGTAGGTAAAAATATTTTTTGGCTTATCAGATTTGTGTCAGTAAGTACGGTAACAGACTGCAAAAACACTAGCATATGTAGGCCTAAAATGGCCAAATTTTTGGCACAGATAAATGAGGCCTGTTAGGGAGATACCTCACTGACAAATCTTTGGCCTGTATTTTTTGCCTTTTTTGGCTAAATAGTGCTGTATATAACTAGAGTGACACACAGGCAAAAAAATGGAAAACAGGCCTAAAATGGCCAAACTTGGAGCACGCAGATATATGAGCTGGCATGGAGATACCACACTGACAAATCTGTGGCCTGTATTTTGTTTTTTTTTAGGCTAAATAGTGCTGTTTATAACTAGAATGGCACACAGGAAAAGAATTGAAGCAAAATGGTGTCAAGAAATTATGTAGACACTCAAAAAAATTTCTACTCTACCGTGCCACATAAAAATTAAATTTTCTCTGCGCACTCAAAAGTGATTTTTTTGGGACCCCTTTAAAATTGCAGGATTTTCACGCGTTGCTAGGAAAAGGATCTGGCTGTATTGTGCATTGTTAAAAAGCAAATGGAGAAAAAAAGGGCTCTGGATAGCTTTGCAATAAAATAAGCTCTATTAACCTGGCCAAAAAATTTTTCCAAGCCAATTAGACCTGAGGCTAGGTATATACGGTCAATATATCGTATAGGTAGCAGCAGCAGCACCAGAACACAGGAAGGGAATGGACCCTCTTGATGTATGCAATGATCTATATACACATATACAGTGCCTGCAGGCCTTGCACTGATATGTATAGAGCAACGTACAATCCGCTGCCTTCCTAGCACTGGAGCCTATATACTCCAGAATTAGTCCTTAGAAGGACTGTTGATTTAGCTGGATATGAGTACTTTAGGATGGTAGACCCCACACTGACTAAGAAATCTCCAAATCTTACCCTATCTCGGCAGTAGCTCTCCCTATACTATCTAAATCCGGAGCTGAATGCAGCGAGCAGGGCGGCATCCGGTCTCTTATACCCCTGATGATGGAGTGCGGCCAGCCAATCACTGCATGACTACAACAAAGATGGCTGCGGTGTTTCATTGCCTGGCAGACAATCCCTGCATCGTGATTGGGTCTGTAAAGTCATCCAAAAAAGCTGGGTGAAGACCCTAGTTCCCGTCGAGTGATCCCGGAAATGCTTGGTGCTCGCTGAGTACACCGAGTACCGTGATACTCGGGTGAATAACGATTATTAGGAAAAAAAAAACAAAATAGCAAACCATAGGATACTGACTTGTAATGTAACTGAGAATTACTGGAGAACAAAAAAGTCAAAAAAAGTATCTCAAAAAATATATCAAATTTATTTGTATACAAAAAATACAAATTTGAGGAAGTGAGCGTCAGGCTCACGAAACGCGCGTCAGGGTTCCTGGACACCTGTGGATATCACAACCTGCTACTAAAATGGGTAAGTTTTACCATGATCTGCTTATTTAAATGCACATTTTCTTGTCTATTGTTACAACAGCGCTATGAGCAATACAATATAGTCAGTTCATATAATGATGGAAGCCCTCTGTGGACCTAATTATGTTTCTATGACGCTAATATATTGCGCTTTGTACATATGATATTGCATTGAGCAGGCATCCACAGGGTCCTTATTATTGGGTGTATCATCTCATCCTGAGTTATATATACAACTATTCAATATATATGCACAATGCTGTAATTTTATTGATATATGTATTTTTTGTATACAAATAAATTTGATATATTTTTTGAGATACTTTTTTTGACTTTTTTGTTCTCCAGTAATTCTCGGGTGAATAACGAGTAGTGGCGAGCACGTTCGCTCATCACTAGTTATTACCAAAGGCCCTGCAAGGCCAAGCATTGCTTGACACTAAAACCATACCCACACCTAATGTAAGATGCAAGACCCATTCCACTTCAACGGCAATGTGCAAAGTATATTATCCATGAAGCAATACCTGTAGTGTAGGATACAGCCCACACCATGAGACCATGGGTACTTGATCTCTTAGTCTTATATCCCCGCCACATGTATCTGTCTAATTTTTTTTATACATCACTCACGATTCAGCAATGACTCTGTAAGCTTTGTGTGTGGAGTTCTTAGCACTTTGGCTCCATTTTGTGGTTTCCCACTTTTTAATATGCTTAGTCTTTGTGTATTTTCTTGATATTTGATAAAAATGTATATGTTTTTACTTGTTGATTCTATTGTACATTTTTTCTTTATATGATTATATTGCCTATTGTTCTGTAGCCCATCACAGCCATGTGCAGGTCTACAATTTTGTCCCTGGTTTTCTTAGACAGTTCCTTGATCTTAGCCACACAGGAGAGTTTGAAGTTTAATTGATTGAGTGTGCCGACAGGTGTCTTTTATACAGGTAACGACTAAAGATTTCGAACAGGTGCAGTTAATACAGGTGGTGAGTGTTGAGTAGGAGGGTTTCTTAAAAAAAAAAACTAGCAGGCTGTGAGAGCCAGAATTCTTGCTGTTTGGGAGGTGATCAAATACTTATTTCATGCAATAAAATCCAATTTAATTATTTAAAAATCATACAATGTGATTTTCTGATTTTTCCTCTTAGATTCCATCTCTCACAGTTGAAGTGTACCTGCAATAAAAATTACTGACCTCTCCATTCTTTGTAGTTGGTAAAAATTGCAAAATCAGCAGTTTATCAAATGCTTAGTGTCCAGTACATAGCACCAGCATATTCCACAGCATTTTACAATTCAGCGGGTACACGTAAAAATAATATCAGAAATTACAGAGTAAAACAAAAAACAAAAGGAGTGAGGACCCTGCTCACAAATTTGCAAGCTATAAGAAAATGGAGCTGACACCCCATAAAATGGCTTGTGTTTGGTTTAGCTATCCTTTTAATAAATAAGGATATTTAAGTAGAGTTGCATAAACAGGTCAGCAGGATTTTGCCCTAAAACTATTTATATGTGCAGGTATCTCTTTCAAAGACAAATCCATCAATACTTTTATATGGCCAAACTGTTCTTCCGTTTCTGAGAAATCCATGTTTGAAATTGAGTCGCACGTACCAGGGCTTATGGGGTACTCGGCACTGAGCCCGTTCACTTCAATGGGGGAGAGGTCACGGGTAGCGCAGCTCGGTCCGTTGCCCTGGGCGCTCATTCAAAAGGGGATATTTACAGGGAACTTAGAAATGTTCGTGACGCCACCTGTGGTTTCTGATCAGGGTGACCAGCGCTGCAGGGTGAATCCTCTGAGGGGTTGTAACTAGGCAGCAAGGTGTTAAGTCTTCCACAGGTAAGACTGGATCCCTCAGGGTATACGGCGGTGCAGGGTGCAGGCAATAAGGCAGACACACACAAGTCAGTCTCTTTCCATACCTTTACTGGTGATGTTTGCAGGCATGTCCCGGGAAGCTGCTCAGGGTGGAGGATGCACATCCAGTAATCACAGAGTAGGTTTAAGGCCTCCTTACTTCTTAATGTGTGAGTTTCCAACTTGCATGAAGCTAAGTTTAACTCCGTATAGAACAGCTACGCCCGGCCGACATTGTGGTGGAGCCTTCTTTTGGCACGAACTAAGTCTATATCTGCAGCGTCCTGCTAGACTCCTGTTCTTCCTGACCCCGGTTACGTATCAGCACTGAAGGGCCCCTCTGCGACCTGAAGTCCAGCAGGGTCTCCGGTTTCTCCCACTAGCCGTGAAGGAACTAGCAAGCTCGGACCCGGTGTCCGGTTGGGCAGAGTGGAGGTCAGCTATCGTTGCGATTTCCCCTCAGTCACTCTTTCTTCCTTTTACCACTCGCCTGTCGCCCTACTCACACCCTTAACATAAGCACAGGCAACAGTAGGTGTAGTCGTCAGCTTCCTTCTATCACCGCTCACTGACCGTTCCTCAGTCAACTCGTTATAATAACTGTAGCTCCCTTCCTTCTTTTCCTTCATAGGCTCTGTCCAGAGTAGCTATCAGGACCTTCCGTCAGACTGATTTCGTGCACACTCTGAGAGTCACTTTCCACGTTCATAGGGAACCAACAGTCAGCCTGTTCTGAGGTAACAGCTTGTCTTTCTTCCTCTGTCTCATCTGACAGGAATCACCAACCATCTGAACTCGCACTGGCTCAGACAAAGCTCTGACTAGCACTCTCCAAGACTCCAGTCTGGAATGGGCCCCACTGCTACGTCTCCCACACCCTTATATATTCTAAGGCTCCCTCTAGTGGCACTATAGGGAAGTGTGGAGTGTGAATGAATATCAAGTGTTTGTGCATTACCTTTCTGTGCATCCTCCAGGGAACATGTGTCACCAAGCGCAGCTGGGCCACACAAAATGATATGCTCTAATGAGGCTGAAGAGGTATTGTAGCTCTGAAGCCTCTTTTACTCCACCTCTGTGCCATTTCCAAAAGCACTTCTTCCTACTTGCCTGTCAGCCTCTGTGATTTTTTCTAAAGATTCGTCAGTCAAGCAGAAGGAGTCATTGATGGGTGGGGAATAGAGCTGGAGTGACAGAGGGAGGTTTCGGTCTATAAATAATTCTTCACCCTCATTTCATGTCAATTCAAACACTGATTTTTCAGTAACGGAGGAGTTGACTGACCATAAAAAGATTTTGTAGGACTTGTTTTTGAAAGAGCTACATGCACATATAAATAGTTTGAAGGATGAAATCATGCTGACAAATTCCCTTTAAAAGTTATGTCTGATGTAAGACTAGGAACGAAGTGTGTGAGTGACCATGAATTTTGTCTTTCACCAAGTTACACCAAGTTGTGTTTGTTCCAGGTGTAGAAATGGACCACCTGTAAAGGGAAGAAGGAAGAGATTGACCTGGTAGTGTTCCTCTGAGGGGAGAATCCGGGAAGAAGGGTGAATGTATGCTGCCTGAGGTAGCTGTAACAGCCAAAGTTTGGGTCATCAGAGCAGAAAGAGTGCAAGCACATGCTATCTGAAACAGCCAAACAAAAATGAATGCAGCTAATAAGCAAAAGAGGAACAGATAATTGCACTTGGAGTAGCCAGTGGGCTAAAGACAGGTGAGAGAGTTTAGTGATCCAGGAGGATAATGTTCAGTTTTTAATGGGATGCTGTGGTGATGAGGAACTGGAGTGCAAGTTTATGAGAGGACCATACAATTGTGCTTGTCTGCAAATATCTGAAGGGATGTCACAGTGTAGAGGGATTATCCTTATTCTCATTTGCAAATGGAAACATGAAAAGAAATGGAATGAAAATGAAAGGCAGAAGATACAGATTAGATATTATAAAAAACTTTTTGACAGTAAGAGTAATCAGTGAGGGGAACAGCCTGCCAAAAGTGGTGGCGAGTTCTCCTTCAATGGAGGGCTGCAAACAGAGGCTGGACAGACATCTGTCTAATATGGTTTAGTTAATCCTACATTGAGCAGGGGATTGGACACGATGACCCTGAAGGTTGCTTCCAATCATAACTAGTGTTGAGCGATACGATACTGCAAGTATCGGG
>VIAB01032326.1:0-13345 GCA_009801035.1 Oophaga pumilio | reverse complement strand
TGTCTCCTTGCACTCCCCCCCAACCATCCATACTGTCTCCTCGCACCCCCCCTCACACTCTCCCACCTTAACCCTCCATAGTGTTTCCTCGCACTCCCCCTGTCATGAACGGCACACAGGCCCGGGGAGTCACAGATTATGATCCCACCGCTGCCACCAATATGTCATGAATGGCGCACGGAGGCCCGAAGAATCACGGTTTATGATCCCACTGCTGCCACCAATGTGATTAATAACACACGGAGGCCCCGGGGGAGTCACGGATTATGATCCCACCACTGCCACCAGTATGTCACGATCTGCAGGGATTTATAGTTATCCCACTTTCTAGTTCCGCTTAGGAACTTGCAGCTCTCCGGAGCCCCCCTTACCCTCAGGTCAGTCAGGGAACTGCATCTAGGATAATTAGTCGCCGGACGGGCCGCTTGGACGTGTGCTGGCTATTGGGCACACTGCAGTGAAGGAATTATAGCTACTCCTAGCCGCAGCCAGGCAATACGCTTATAAAACCTGCTCCGTCACTGCCAGCGATAGCCTAAGCCCCAGCACACACACGTTCGCTGCCACCAGCCTCTGGGTCTAGAATGTGGGGCAGAGGCCACCCCAATTTAGTAGCGTAGTATACTTCAGGCACATGCAAATTCATTAAAGAGCATAGAGATGAATTAGTAATTTTATATTTTTACTCAGAAAAGATAGGCAGTGTTTACAAAAGATTTTAAAAGGTTTTACAAAGTGAGACAATTTAAATATGTACAAGCAATTAAAATAAAAACAGGGCTAAAGAAGAAAACACTCACATGGTACTTCCGACATTCGGGCAAACCAAGCTAGGGGGAGGAGCCACACGTCGTAGTTCATTTGAGATCCGACTGACACGGCATCCCAGGCTAGAATGAACAGGGGGCTGTTGCAGACTTATACATCTGGGCTTGTGACCTCACTAAAGGGGCTGGTTTACTGGCCCCCTCCCCTAGCTCAAAGCTGCAGATTTGGTTCTGAAAACTTATAACAATCCTAACTTGCAGAGGGTACCTCATATAGAAACGCACATAGTACCATCTTTTCCAGCTTGTCGCTGGCATTCATCCACAACCAAACATGGCGTAGTTAGCTCACACCGTGTAGGAGAAATCCGTTTCTCAGATTCTGTTGGGGCTGGAACCGGGAAAAACACAGGCTAGATAGCCCTGCCGAAGAATGTCTCGGACATGTAGTTTTTATTCTTCTAACACAACCTCACATTGCATTACGTCCGAATGAATAAATTCCCATTATTGTCTATGAGAGAAAATGCACATGTTGGGCACAAAGAGGACCCCGCGGTGAGGAGGGAAAATCCAGCACTGGCATCTCAGGTTACACTGAGCGTGTGTATAGCTGAGAAGGAGGAAGGGAAGAGCAGTGTCACAGGTTGCAGTGTGTGACTGGTGGGAGGCAGAGGGGGGTCGCTTGGCTCTGTGCTGCTAGGAATCCTTCCAGAGAGTATAGAGGACGGAAGATTCTGGAATGTCCCGGAAGTCATACATGATAATTTCACATTATCGTTACACCTCCCCCTTTTAGAGGGCGCTAAGGAGGCAAGACCTGTTGGTAATCCGCCATGCACACCTCAGCGGGTTTGCCCCGGCAGGACAGCCCATCAGCATTTCCATGTTTGCTGCCTTCCGTTGGTTCCGGACACTGTGTGCAGCCAGCTCAGAAGGTTGTGGTCGGTTACCACCGTGAAGGTGCGCTCATACAGGTAGGGCTGCAAACATTGCAGTGCCCAGACCATGGCCAGGCACTCCTTCTCGATGGTGGAGTATGCCACTTCCCTCGGCAGAAGTTTCCGGCTCAGGTACAACACGGGGTGCTCCTGGTTCCCCGAGTCGACCTGGCTGAGTACAGCACCGAGGCCAAATTCGCTGGCGTCGGTCTGTACCAGGAATGGCCGACTGCTCTCAACACGGGAGAGCAGCACAGGGCTGTTTTCAAAGCTCGGAATGCTGCCTCACAGCCATCTGTCCAGTTGACTGTTTGGAGTAGATTCCACTTGGTGAGGTCTGTCAAGGGTTTTGCAAGAGTGCTATAGTCCTGTGTGAACAGCCTATAGTACCCTGCAGTGCCCAAGAAGGACATCACCTTTTTTTTGGTCCTGGGGGTGTGCCAGGACACGATCAAGTCCACTTTCTCTGGCTCTGGACTCATGGAACCCCAGCTTACCCGGTGTCCCAGGTAGTGGACCTTGCTCATGCCCACCTGGCACTTTCCTGGCATGATGGTCAGACCTGCCTGGTGAATACGCTTGAGCACCTCCTGGAGATGCTGAAGGTGTTCCTCCCAGGTGGAACTGAAGATGGCAATGTCGTCCAGGTACGCCACGGTGTACTTCTCCAGTCCCTGAAGCAGGTGGTTGACCATCCGCTGGAAAGTGGCAGGGGCATTTTTCATGCCGAAGGGCATGATCGTGGACTCGTACAGTCCAAAAGGGATGATAAAGGCGGATCTCTCCTGCGCCGTGCGGCTCAGGAAAATCTGCCAGTATCCCCGACTCAAATCCATGACAGATATGTACTTGGCGTTTGCCAACCGCTCAAGCAGATCCTCGATGCGCGGGAGTGCATCAGAGGTGGTGATGGCGTTGACCCCCTGTAGTCCACGCAGAACCGGGTGGTCTGAACCTTTATAGGCACGAGAACTACAGGTGAGGCCCACGCGCTTTTTGACCGTTGAATCACCCCCAGCTGCAACATCTCATCAATCTCTTGGCGCATAACCTGCTGCACCTCCTCAGAGATCCGATAAGGTGTTCGCCGTAGTGGGGCATGATTCCCAGTGTCCACCTCGTGAATCGTTAACTTCGTCCGTCCGGGTCGGTTGGAGAACACGGCCTGGAAGGGTTCCAGGGTGGCCAGCAACTGCAACCGCTGGGGTACGGTTAGTGAAGCACTTACCTCCATGTCCTCAATGGACCCATTGGCCTTGGCTTGGGCCAGCATGTCCAGGAGGGGGTCTTCTTCCCCGTCCTCGGGCAGGTTGCAGACAGGTAGGATGCAGGCTCCACGTTCGTGATGAGCCTTCATCATGTTGACATGAAAGGCCTTGCGCCTACCCAGAGCGTGGTCAAGCGTGACCACGTAGGTGACTGGGTTGAGCTGTTGGTGCACGACATACAGGCCTTCCCAGGCTGCCTGAAGCTTATCCTTTGGTACAGGGACCAGCACCCACACTTTTTGACCCAACTGGTAGGTCCGCTCCCGGGAATTCTGGTCGTACTAGTGCTTCTGGTCAGCCTGAGCCTGCGTCATGTTGTAGTGCACCAACTGCGTAAAGGTCTGCATCTTGTCGCGGAAGCGCATGACATAATCAACGATGGACACTTCCGTGGGGTTTGGCTCATCTTCCCAGGATTCTCTTACCAACACAAGGGGTCCCCGGACTCACCTGCCATACAGAAGCTCGAAGGGGGAGGACCCCGTCGAGGCCTGCGGAACTTCTCTGTAGGCAAATAGCAGGGGAGGGAGGTACCGTTCCCAGTCGCGTCCCTGGGTCTCAACCAGTATGCGGAGCATCTGTTTGAGGGTACCATTAAAGCGCTCACACAAGCCATTGGTCTGTGGGTGATACGCATTCGATACCAGACGCTGCACCTGCATTCTCTTACAGAGAGCCTCCATTAGGCGACACATAAATTGGATCCCTTGATTGGTAAGCATCTCCCTGGGAAATCCTACCCGTGAAAAAAGATGGTCACCAGTGCATCCGCCACCTTATCTGCCCTAGTTGAGGACAGAGCCACTGCCTCCGGGTAGCGTAGTCTACCACAGTAAGGATGTATTGCTTTCCAGAGCTGCTGGGGATGGCCAGCGGGCCCACAATGTCCACCGCGATTCTCTGGAAAGGCTCCTCTATCACTGGCAACGGGATCAGGGGAGCCTTAAGAGCAGGCCCCGCCTTCCCCACTTTTTGACAGGTGATACAGGAGCGGCAGTAGTTAGTCACATCTGTCCCCATCTTGGGCCAATAGAAGTGTTGAGACAGCCGTGCCTTAGTTTTGCTGATCCCCAAGTGTCCAGCGAGTGGAGTTTCATGGGCAATCCACAACAACTCACCTTGACACTGGTACGGGACGACCAGCTGTTTTTCCCTCAACCACTCCTTTTGGGAATCTCCAGGTACTGTCTCCCGGTAGAACTTTCCTTGTTCCCAGAACACCCTCTCCTTATCAGTCACGGATGTGGGCGTCTCGGCGAGGTGTCTCAAGTTCTCCAGGCTCGCATCTGAGTGCAAAGCGGCCTGGAACTCTTGGCTGGAGGCAGCCAGAAGTGATGTCAGTGTTCCTTCCTCACTGGGACCTGCTCTGGGTCCACCTCTGGTTCAGTGTCTCCTGTAGCGGAGGAGGGTCCAGATGGCAGGGCGCTACCTGCAATCCGGGCACTCTGACTGCGGGTGACAGCGGTTACATATGCTGTCTCCCCGGGGATTTCTACAGACCCATCAGCCTGCGCTGCTATGGGCGTTACTCCCCCATCCACCCCCAACACTTCAGGAGCAGTGCTATTTATGGGCCAGTTACCTTCCTCGGTGGCACTGGTCAGTTGCATGGCTTCACCTTCCTCACGGTTCCCATGCACCTCCCCATTTCCTTGAGCACCATCGCTGGCTCCTGTTAGGGGTTCCTCAGCCGTCTTACTCCGCAGAGCGACGTGGCTGAGCACTCCTGTACCTGTGGACACATCTACCGTTTCAGAAAAAGGGTTAACAGGTTCAGTCGGCACAGATACATCATCATCAGCATCATTCCTAGGTGAAAACGGTAATTAGACTTACCGGTAATTGTGTTTCCAGGAATCCATCCTGACAGCACCATGGAGGATGTCCTTCTTACCCTCAGTGGGACAGGTACAACGAGCGGTTAAAAGGACCCTCCCCTTACAACCCCCTCAGTGATTTTCCAAAGTACCACATCTGGATAGATGCAAACACAAATTTATTAAATTCTATACACGTTACTTCACATTAGTATCAACAAACGGTATTTCAGTAGGGAGGGAACTACTAGTGCTGTCAGGATGGATTCCTAGAAACACTATTACCGGTAAGTCTAATTACCGTTTTCCAGTTCACCACCTGACAGCACCATGGAGAAGTACCAAAGAATGGTAACACTAGGGCGGGACTACTGCGTGCAAAACCTTCCTGCCAAATGCCAATTGTTCCGAGCTGACATCTAATTTGTAATGTTTAGCGAAAGTACTGACGCTAGCCCATGTTGCTGCCCTACAAATTTGCTCTGTTGAGGCCCCCCCTCTCTGTGCCCAAGATGTGGCCACAGCGCGAGTGGAGTGGGCTCTAAGGATGTCGGGGGGTTCTTTCCCTTCTGACTTGTAGGCTAGAGTTATCATGGTCTTTATCCATCTCGCAATTGTTGCTTTTGCTGCCTTTTTGCCTCTATTGGGACCCCCGTACTGAACGAATAGATTCTTGTCCCTTCTCCAACCCTCGGTTGCCCTTATGTATTTTAGCACCGTCTCCCTTACATCTAAATTGTGAAAGAATTGCCCTTTTGGATTTCTAGGACGCTGGCAGAAAGAGGGCAGGACCACCACCTGATCCATGTTTCTACGTGACACTACCTTGGGGAGAAACGTGGGGTTGAGTCTTAAGGCCCCGTCACACATGAGATCGCTAGCGAGATCGTTATTACGTCACGATTTTGAGATCGCTGAAGGCCGTATCGTGATCGTTGGGGAACTGTCAAACATGCAGAACTTCCCAACGATTTTGGCAGCCCCAGTGATCTAACTAACGATCTTGTTGGTCGTTGGGAAGCTTTCACACAGCAGCTATTTCAACGATCCACACCTTGATAGGGGCTGTACTGTGTCACCAATCATCTCCGATTGGTGGACGCTACTGCGTTCTGATTGGGCGGCAGGTTTAAAATAAAACAATTAGCAATTCCGTCCCTTTGTTCCTGTTTGTGTTCTGGTTTCGGATCGTAGCAGAGTTCTTCGGCTGTGACTCTGTATCCATTTATCTGGGCTTTGTTCCTGACAAGCGTTCTGGTTTCTGGATTGTAGTGTTCTTCAGCTGTGACTCCACACAGCCCGGAGAATTCTGCTAAGATCTGCAATCCAGCATGAGTTCAGAAACAAAGGATGGAATCGCTGTTCTGTTGCTTTCTTTATGCACGGCGAGAAATGAGAATGCTGTAGCGACCACCAATCGGGGACGAGGGGCGCAGAAAAGTCCAATTTATGCACGCCTACGTGTTTCAGTTCTGAATCGCTAACGAGGTCGTTGGTTAGGTGTCAAATACAGCGATGCACACTGCCCAGCGGGAGCACAACGACCCAGGAATGGTCCAGCAAGCTTTGTAAAGATCAGCGATCTCACAGCAGGGGCCTGATCGTTGCTACCTGTCAGACGTAACGAGATCGCTAGCGAAATTGTTATTGCGTCACAAAACCAGTGACGTATCAACGATCTCGCTAACTATCTCGTTATGTGTGACGGGGCCTTTAGGATTAATCTATCCTCGAAAGTCTGCAGGTATGGGTCCTCAATAGATAAAGCCTGCATTTCCCCCAATCTTTTTGCCGATGTTATCGCAACTAAGAAGGCAGTTCTCATTGAGAGTTTTGCTATCTGCATCTCTTCCGACAGGAGGTATGGGGCCCTACGTAGGACATTCAAGACTAAGTTAAGGTTCCATGGCGGAGATGGATTCTTTATAAGGGGTCTTAGTCTGCTAGTGGCTCTTGAAAACCTTGCTACCCAGGGGTGTGTGGCTAGAGGGTAGTCGAAGAACACACTGAGGGCTGAAATCTGTACTTTTAAAGTACTAGGCCGCAGACCTTTTCGAAAACCTGACTGGAGAAAGTCGAGGATATTGGGGATGTTAGGAACAGCTGCGTCCATTGTGGTTTTCCCTGCAAACGTGCAGAAACACTTCTATATTTTATTATAAATTGCTGTAGTTATTGGCTTTCTACTTGCTTGTATTGTTGTTATTACATCCTCTGAAAGACCTCTGGATCTCAAGATCTGGCGTTCAGGATCCATGCCAACAGCCAAAGTGGGTCTGGATTGGAGTGAAGCACTGGGCCCTGGTGTAGAAGATCTTATCTTTTTGGCAGCTGTATGGGCTCTTCTATTGCCATTCTGCTCAGTAATGAAAACCAACTTCTCTTGGGCCAGAACGGGACCACTATGATCACTGTCGCTCTGTCCTCCCGTATCTTCCTCAGCATTCTCGGGATTAGTAGAAAGGGTGGAAAGGCATACAAAAGACCTTCTCCCCAATGTTGAGATAGAGCATTTATCTCCCTTGCCCCATCCAGCGGATTCAGTAAAAAGAATGTTCTGACCTTCGCGTTCTCTCTGCTGGCGAAAAGGTCCACTTGAGGTGTTCCCCACCGTTGACATAGTGCTTCGAATACTTTCGTATTCAACTCCCATTCGGAAGGATTCACTGTTGTCCTGCTCAGAAAATCCGCTACCCGATTCCTGGCTCCCTCCAGGTGTACTGCTGAAATGGATTCCACCGTCTTCTCCGCCCACCTGAAAATCTGGTCTCCCAGATGTAACGACAGGTGTCTTGGGCCTCCTTGATGTCTTAGGAATGCCATTGCTGTCACATTGTCGGAAAGTATCTTCACATGCTTTCCTCTGACCTTTCATCTGGCCTGCAGGAGAACTTTCCAGATTGCATAAAGCTCCCTGAAAATTGATGACATGTTCCTTGTTTCCCGATCCCATTGACCTTGATAGTAGGCTCTCTCTACGTGTCCACCCATCCGAATTGACTGGCGTCTGTGGTGACCGTGACACAAGGCGTAAGGATCCAAGGTACCCCTACTCTACTCTTAGGTTCTTCGAAACATTCCACCATCCGAGTGATTTTCTCACTACCGATGATAGTGTCATCTTCTTGTCCAAGGTACATTGTCTCCTGTCCCAGGACCGTAGAATTTCCTGCTGTAACTTCCGTGAGTGGAACTGGCTCTACTTCACACAGGGAATGCACGCCGTCATCCGACCCAGAATTGCTATTGCTTCTCTGATAGAGCAAACTTTCCCCATGAATCAGTGAATCTCCTCCCTGAGTAAGGCCTGTTTCTCCTCTGGCAGAAAAGTTCTGACGTGGGAGTCTAGTATGACTCCTAAAAACCTCACTCGGACTTGAGGAACTAAGCTCGACTTCCTCCAATTTATTACCCACCCCAGCTCCTGTAGTATGGAGACTGTGGTGCGGCAATCGGCCCTGAGCTGTTTTTCGGATCCTGCTGCCACCAGGAAATCGTCCAAATATGGTACTATAGTTATACCCTGATTTCTTAACCACGTCACTACTTCCACTATCAGTTTGGTGAAAATTCTGGGAGCTGAGGCTAGTCCGAAGGGAAGGCACCGGAACTGAAAGTGATGGACTCTTCCCCGATCTGTCAAGGCAAATCTTAGATAACTCTGATAGGCCGGATGGATTGGTACATGGTAATATGCATTCTCTAAGTCTAGTGTGCACATTACCATGCCCTTGTCCATCAAGGGTATAGTGGATCTTATTGATTCCATCTTGAATCTTTTGTATTTTTTGTACCGATTTAGGGGCCTGAGGTTTATGATTGTTCTGGAACTTCCAGATTTTTTTTATTGTAAAGAGCCTTGAATAATGTCCCCTGCTCCTTTCTGCAGGGGAAAATGGGACTATTACTCCTAATTCTAGTAAGTCCTGGACGCCTGTCCACATAGGTGAGGCCAGAAGTGGCTGAGATCTGGTGATTACAAATCTTTCTGGTGGAAGGTCGGTGAACTCCAGAGTATAACCCTGGCTGAATGTATGGAGGATCCATGGACTTTGAGAGATTCTCTGCCAACCTCCTAGAAAGTCCCTTAACCGACCCCCCACTCTGATGGCGTTATTTTCTCTGGGCCCCTGATCCTGCCCCGAAGATGGAGTCTCTACCCCTACCACCCTTGGGATAGTTCCATCTACCTGTCTTTCCCTTCCACCTGTAGTCTGCTTTTTGACCGGGTCGGGACCTCCGAAAGGGCTGGTACTTTTTAGTTTTTTCCTCAGGGATCCCCATTTTTCTGTCAGAGGCCTTTTCTAATATGTCATCTAGAACTGGCCGGAACATTTTACCCCCCGACAAGGGAATAGCACACAATTTATTTTTCGACTGGGTATCCCCTGACCAAGTCTTAAGCCAGATTGCCTTCTGGCCGCATTAGACAATGACTCGCTCCTGGCCGCAAAGCGCACTGATTCTGCGGACGCATCTGCCATGAAAGCTGTAGCGAGTTTTAACAATGGCAGGGATTTAAGAATGACCTCCCTAGGGGTCTTGGCTTTTAAGTGATCCTCTAAGTCGTCCACCCACAGGTGCATGGATCGGGCGACTGAATTGGCTGCAATATTCGCCCGAATTATGGCCGCCGAGGCTTCCCATACCCTCCTTAATAGCCCATCTGCTTTCCGATCCATCGGTTCTTTTAGACTCGATAAATCTTCAAAGGGAATTGCTGACTTTCTCGCCACCTTGGCTACCGGCACATCTATTTTAGGGACATCATCCCAAGTTCTGATATCGTCCTAGTTGTACGGTAACCTGAGCCTGAAGTCTCTAGTTATTACAAGTCTTTTTTCCGCATCCTCCCATTCTTCCAGAATCATGGATCGGATGTGGTTATTGACTGGAAACACTCTGGACATCTGGGATTACAGGCCCCCAAACATCTCGTCCTGTATAGATACTTCTCGGACTGCCTGCAGCAACTCATCCGTATCCGCTGAAGAAAAGAGGTACTTTTTCCCTTTACCAGTCAATTCCTTTTCTTCCTGTTCTGAGTTTGCCCAGTCCTCTTCCTCAGAGGAAGGGCTAGATTCCCTAGGCCTTTTCCGTGCCTTTTGGGGTTCTAGTTGGCTGATGAGAGGAAGGTTCAGGCCTGAGATAGAAGCTTGGACCTCCTGCCTTATTATCGTTCTCATATTAGCCATCAAAGACGTCTGCTTCTCTCTGACAATTTTGCACGTACAGGCGTCACATAATGATTTTAACCAGCCTTCCGGGAGTTTGGTCATACAGATTGGGCACTTCTTAGTTTTCCCTGTCTTCTTTTTAGCTGACAGGGTTGCTGGGTCCCCCTAGAAACAAATAGATTCTGAATTTTAATCGTGTGCATATGGGGCGGTATTATGGGCACCTGGTCAGGCTTTGCAGTAGCCTACTCACGTGCCCCTAGGATTGCTCTGGCCCCTCAGGCCTGTTTGAGTCCTTCTTGCTCTCTGGAGTTCTTGGACTGGGACTCTTTACTGCCCGAGTTATGCTCTCCCTGATCAGGATGGCCGGCGGTTCTTATCTCTGGTTGATCATGCCCCTGCGCGGTGCGACCGTGCTTCCGACGCTGCTGCGATGTATCCGGCTGCGACCAGAAGTGACGCGCCATACCACCAGAAGTGCTTTGCTGACCCTGCATGACGCCGGCTCCATGTTGCTTTGCCGGCCTGTGCACCGCGACAGCGCCCAGAAGACCGCCCAGCCGCGGTATGGCGCTGGACCGAGAGCCCCCGATGAGGGGGAAGCGGACCGCGGACCCCAGGAGCAGCGCTGCACTGGGGAGGCTGATGGACCCCATCTTTCTTAAAAGGTATCAGCCGCAGATCTGCCGGGTGGAAAGGGATAGGCTGGGCCCCCCGATCCTCACCATCTGCCAGCACAGTCGGGGCTGCTCATCGTTCCTATCCTCAGTGGGACAGGAAAAACACTGAGGGGTGGTAAGGGGAGGATCCTTTTAACCGCTCGTTGTTCCTGTCCCACTGAGAGTAAGAAGGACGTCCTCCATGGTGCTGTCAGGTGGTGAACTGGAAAGAATGGTTATCAGATGCATCCTTACTCATCAAAGCATTGGCAGGTAACACATTCAGTTTCCCATCATTATCATCATTAGGGTTAACGTTACCCTTATTATCAGATTGGGGAGGGGTGTCAGGGATGTAGTATGCAACCAACCTCTCCAAATCAGTCCCCAATAAAACATCAGTGGGCAGGTTTTCAGACACCCCACACTTCCTTCACCCCGCTCCCGGCACCCCAATCAATGAAAACCCGGGTCATGGGCAAGGGGCAGCGGAAGCCCCCAATCCCGGTGAAAGTTAGGGTTTTCCCCGGAATCAACTGTTCAGGGGCCGCCAGTTCGGGTCGGATGAGGGTTCGTTCAGACCTAGTGTCCTTGAGGCCTGTAGCGAGACGGGCCCCCACACAGACGTGCTGCACGTTGTCATCGACCCTCCCAACCACACCACCCACCAAAAGAACAGAGGTGTTGGGCCCGGAGGCCTTGGATGGGGGGTTGTTTTGCCTCTCCGGACAGGTGGCGCTGATATGTCCAGTCCGTTTACAAGAGAAACACTGGCGAGGGTCTGATGTAGGCCTGGCGTTGGCAAAGAGGACAGGGCCTCCGGAGGGACGACTGACAGGGGCACTGGGGTTGGTTGCAGGCTTACCCCCTCTCCAGCTGGCGGTGACTAGCCTCTGTGTCTCTGGCTTACGGTTGGCCTCATAGTTGTCGGCGATCTGAGCTGCTTTGTCCGCGTCCTCTGGTTCTCAATCCAGTATGAACTGGCGGACCTCGGCTGGGCAAAAGTGTAGGAACTGGTCTTTGATCATTAGGTCCTCCAGCCGCTCAAAAGAGGTCACTGACAGTCCTCGAATCCACTGTCTGAAGTGGGTTCTGAGTCCTTGCACCACATCACTATAACTGCCGTGTGGGCCACGTTGGAGGTTCTGGAATTTCTTGTGGTAAACCTCAGGTGTCAGCCGATATTTGGCTTTGCCTTTTAGCCCTGGGGTCAAGTACCTGGCCCATTGGTTCTCAGGCAGCTGGTACTGTTTGCAGGCTTTCTCAAAGGCCCGCAGAAAAGTGTCCAAGTCCCCGTTTTTTTTTTCCATCGCGGGAAAGTGCTCTGGCCGTGGCTTCGGACTCTGAGAGCTGCTAGGCTCACTGCTCCGGGCTGCGGAGGATATCCCCCCCTGCCGGAGCATCTCCAGTTTATGGTCTCTTTGAGCTTGGCGCTCGGCTCTCTCAGCCACTTGCTGCCCGGCCTCTCGCTGGGCTGCTCTCTCGAGCTTGTTGGATCAGCTGCAGACGTCCAATGCGGTCTTCGGTGGGGAGTTCATTCAAAGCCGCTTGCAGGTAGGGGTCCAATCTGCCCTGGGTGCCCGTGGGGCCATCATTCAGTGGTTGGGCCTCTGCTGCAGCACCACCTCTGCTTGGGCCGGCTCCTGCGCCCGCCGCACTCTCAGCATTGTCCAGTGCCACCAGGGCCAGGACCAGTTGGGCTTTGCTTTGGTCCATGGGGTCAAGGCCTCGGTACGTGCATATTCCAGCAAGAGTTTCGTTTTTCTGCTGTGAGTACCAACTTTCCCCTCTTGCAGCCATGATTGCCAAATAAAAGATAGGACAGCAAAACAAAGAGAAGGGAGGGGTAAACACCGAGTTCGTTCTTCAAAACTTTTGCTGCAGGGTCCCCGCAAGAACCGTGCAAGTTTTTAGAGAGAGGAATGATTGCTCAGACCAGATCACTAATGCTCTATAATCCCACCGCTCTGCCACCAATATGATGAACGACACACAGGCCCGGGGAATCACGGTTTATGATCCCACCACTGCCACCAATGTGATGAATAACACACGGAGGCCCCGGGCGAGTCACGGATTATGATCACACCGCTGCCACCAATATGTAACGATCTGCAGGGATTTATATTTATCCCACTTTCTAGTTCCGCTTAGGAACTTGCAGCTCTGCGGCACCCCCCTTACCCTCAGGTCAGTCAGGGAACTGCACCTAGGATAATTAGTCACTGGACGGGATGTATGCTGGCTATTGGGCACGCTGCAGTGAGGGAATTCTAACTACTCCTAGCCGCAGCCAGGTAATATGCTTATAAAACCCGCTCCGTCACTGCCAGCGATAGCCTAAGCCACAGCACACACGCTCGCTGCCACCAGCTTCTAAGTCTAGAATGTGGGGCAGAGGCCAACCCAATTTAGTAGCGTAATATACTTCAGGCACGTGCAAATTTGTTATAGAGCATAGAGACAAACTAATAATTTTATATTTTTACTCCGAAAAGATAGGCAGTGTTTACAAAAGATTTAAAAAGTGAGACAATTAAAATATGTATAAGCAAGTAAAATAAAAACAGTTAAAGAAGAAAACAATCACATGGTACTTAGAACATTCCAGCAAACCAGGGTAGGGGGGAGGAGCTACACATCGCAGTTCATTTGGGATCCAACTGACATGACATCCCAGGCTAGAATGAACAGGGGGGCTCAGTTGCAGACTTAT
>VIAB01032321.1:0-17488 GCA_009801035.1 Oophaga pumilio | reverse complement strand
GGAGCATCTTATGGGGTATAATGTGCGGAGCATCTTATGGGGCAAAATGTGCAGAGCATCTTATGGGGCATAATATATGGAGCATCTTATGGGGCAGTATATGGGGCATAATCTATGGAGCATCTTATGGGGCCATTATTAACCTTTTGTGCAGCATTTTATGGGGCATATTTTGTATGGAGCATCTTATGGTGCCATCATGAACTGTATGGAGCATTCTGTGGGGCTCCTGATTCAATATGACTATTCAAAAACATTTAACCTACTGATGTCTCAATTAATTTTACTTTTATTGGTATCTATTTTTATTTTTGAAATTTACCAGTGGCTGCTGCAGTTCCCACCCTAGGCTTATACTTGAGTCAATAAGTTTTCCCATTTTTTTTTGGCAAAATTAGGGGGGTCGGCTTATACTCGGGTCGGCTTATACTCGAGTATGTACAGTACTCTTTTTTTCCTTTTAGTTTACATTTAGTTAATTGCTAAAAATAAACTTTTAACACTTTTGCATAGTATTGTATATGGAAAACAGACAGAGTGTGCAGAAAAAGCCGTATATGGGAATGTGAAGAGATAATTAGACATGAGCGAACTTGTTCAGAAAATGTTCGACAATCTCATATTCGGCACAAATGTGGCACACTTAAATTCGTATTCCGTTTCCTGAGCATTTTTCCTCAAAGTCAACAAAACTTGGTCACAGTTCAGTAAATGATGGCGTTTTCACTAATGCTTTTGTTTAGACTTTGTCTAGGATAGTGGTTCTGTATGATGAACGGGGGATGTGTTTTATGAGGGGAGTGGGTGTGTCTAGGTCAGATGAGCTGCAAAGTGTAATTTTTTTTTTTAAATTACTTAATGTGTATACATTCCGGCAGCCAATCAGGGCGCAGAAACCATCCACAACATCATGACACAAGGTCTTCTGTGATTGTCTGCCGAAGTTACATGTCCCTGTCCATATAAAAAGCGTACATCTTGTTTTGCTGTTGCCATTTTCTCAGTGTCACTGTGCAGAGATGCCTTTCCCTGCAACTGCTGCTGCAAGTGAACTTGTCAGTTAAATAGGATCCTGTCCTGTGCAAAATCATTCTTACAGCACCTAACTAGATTGTGCTAAAACTGTGTTGCAGTCTCAGGAGGTTCCATTTGCTAATCAAAATTGTTTGGACAAAAACTGTTGCAGTGAGGAATCAGAAGGCCCCATTTCCTCTTAAAAATCATTAGGTCTAATGTAAGGGTTCAGCCAAGAGGCCATATTTCGTAATCAAAATGGTTTGGGATAAAATTGTGTTGCAGTGAGGAATCAGGAGACCACATTTCCTCTTAAAAATCATTAGAACTGTTCACACATTCTATTCCATGGGCATCAGAGGTCTGCTCCAAAGATCCAAAGAATCCCTAGGAGGAAAGCATCTGCACCGATGCCCAACATTTTTAAATGTTGGATCCAGGACCAGGCAAAGTAGGGTTTGAGAATAATACAGATCCTCATCACCAGACGTTAACTGCCAAGGGTGGAAGTGATCCTGATGAGACTCATATACCAGAGGTGCACATGGACTGTACTGTGGTGTCAGGCCAGAAAGAAGAGAAGGATGACTCTCAGGGTGAAGAATGTGAGAACAGAGAGAAAGATGAGGAGGTTGTAGATTCCACTAGATGTGGCCCCAGATGTACACAGCTGAGTAGCGCAACAGAGGAGGTAGAGGAAGACGAGGAGGTTACATTGTGGCTTCCAGCACAGACACAGAGTGATGCAGCCATGACAAGCAGTGCATCCTTAGCTATAACTCTGACTGTGGCCAGCACCAGTTGCGAGTCTGCATTTCGCAAGGGTAGCAAGGGTTGCCTAGCCTGGGCCTTTGAGACCGCAAAGGAGGACCCAACTCATGCTATTTGCCAAATTTGCAAGAAAAAAATCTCAATAGAGGCAAAAATTGCAATAATTTTACAACTACATGCATGAACTGTCACATGCACAATAAACATGCCTTAGTCTGGGAATCTCACTGCTCTAAAATGTCGACTAGTGAGCCTCGCCAACCACTGGCCTTCCAATCTACAACATCTGCTGCTTCTTCCTCCTCTGTCACTGTGCCAAGTGTTCTCACACAGAGGTCTGTCCACAGAAACTCAACTTTGTTTACCCCCTACATATGGGTTGAGTGAGAGCCCATCAGCTGTTATGGAAGTGGACATGTCTACTGTTTTTGGGTCACCTAGCACAACACACCTTACTCAATCCACCATAACATCTCCGCTTGCACCTCACTCACAGTCCAGCAGTTTGCCCTGTTCACCCTACTCCACTGCCATCAGTCCCGCAGTTATGGTCATGTAAACAAATGTTTCTTCCTACACATGCCAAAGCTAAGAGCTTGAACTGCACCATCTCCAATCTGTAGGCCACGGAAATGCTGCCTTTCTGTCTGGTGGATACAGATGGTTTCCAAAAGTTGATGGCCATCACATTCCCCCAGTACCAGTTACCCAGTCTTTCTCTAATAAAGCTGTGCCTGCGGTACACCAGCATGTCGCAGACAACATCACGCGTTCCTTGAAAGAATCTGTTTTTCAGTGTGCATTTCACCACTGACACATAGACAAGCAAAATTGGGCAGGGATGTTACATCTCCCAGACTGGGCACTGGGGGAATTTTGGATGCTGAGGGGGCAGGCGGTCAAGGGGCTGCTTCAAAAGTCTTGGAATCCCCAAGGCTTGCAGAACAAACCTCTGTATCTAACACTTCCTGCACTGCTTCTGACTCTTCCACCTCCTCTATGGCCTCCACCTATGCCCTTAACCCCTCCCTTAATGAAACAAGCATTCCAACAATGCAGAGAATTCTCCCCACCTCCGTACTGCGCAGCCAGGGCTCACCACAATCAGGCAGTGTTAAAATTAATATGCTTTGGAGATCGCAGTCACACACCCCAAGAGTTGTGGACAGCTATCCTGGCAATGGCTGTGTCCACTGAACCTGGAGCCATGGAAGGCCGTTTGTGATAACGGTGCAAACCTGGTGGTGGCTCTACACCAGGGCAACCTCACACACGTGCCTTGCAAGGCTTACGTCCTCAATGTGGTGGTGCAGCTATTTCTCCGACATTATCCCGGTCTGGATTCACTGGTGCAGAAAGCACGGTCACTATATGCTCACTTCTGCACCCTGGAGGTCGACTTGCATTGCTACAGAGGTCTATCAGCCTACTGGTTAACCGTTTGACTGGCAATTTTCTGACACAGTGTAATTCCACTCTGCACATGTTGCAGTGACTGTGGCAGCAGCGATGAGCACTGGTGCTGTATATCCTTTTGCATAGCCTGGGCCAACAAAGTATGGACATGGTGCAAATCACTCTTGCAGCGTGGGCACAGATGAAGAACCTCTGCAGTTTTGAAATTGCTATTAAGATGGTTAGTGCTTATCAGTATCACTATTCCGGTCACTTACATGCTGGAGCACACTTTGAATAGGCTGTGTGAGGAGGTGGCGGTCTCAGAGGAAGAGGTGAAAGCAGAGGAGGATGCAAAAGGGATAACAATATCTCAAAGTTCGGGACTGTCAATGATGGAGGCTCATGGTACCAGACAAACTGTTAGTGAAGGTGCAGGAGCAGAGGAACAAATTGAGGACGAGGAGGAAAAGTGATGGATGGGTAACAATCAGGAAATGAAGAGGATAATGATCCCCTCTCTGTTGTCCATGGTTGATGTGAGGGGACAAAGGAAGGAACATTGAGTGTTACCCTGCCAACACATCATGGACTTGGACCTCATGGAAGCACCCAACACATGAGTGCCTTTTTGCTGAATCATCTTCAACATGATTCCCATATTCGTAGGGTTATAAATAGTGCTGACTACTGGGTTGCTACTCTGTTAGATACACAGTACAAAAGTATTTTTTGCCAGATGCTTCCCCCCTGGAAAGGGAGGTGTGCATGCTGGCATGCTGGAGTATTGAGGCACGTTTGTAGACAATCTTTAGAGTGTACATTGCAGTTCTAAACTTCCAAGCACGGGAACATGAAGGCATCATCACAAAAATATTAGCAAAAGCAGTGGCGGAAGTGTCTTAAGCTATTTCTTTGAGTCATTTCACACATTTTTTAGACCAGGTCGTGCAACAGCAGAACAGAGTATAAGTCTGACATGTTGTGAACAATTGGATAGGATGGTGCAGGAGTATCTTGAGCTAAATATCAATGCCATCATGGGAAATTTGGACCCTTTTGCATTTTGATCTTCAAAAATGGAAGAGTGGCCTGAGCTTGCCTGTCATGCCTTGGAGGTTTTCTCATGCCCATCAGCCAGCATTCTCTCAGAACGTGTCTTCGGTGCTGCTGGTGGTGTCCTGATGGGTAAATGCATCCAGCTGTCCCCTGAAAGAGTAGACCGCCTATCTTTTATCAAAATGAGCAAGTCATGGATCTCCAATGACTTTTTCACGCATCACAGACTGGGCAGATTTGGCAGACTAGGCCATGGTGTCCTTTTTAGTGTCATGGATTGATCTCGCGTTATAGTCTGTGCCACCTTTGTCATGGCGTCTGTGCCTGCCATTGCTGTGGCTGCTGATGTTACAAACAATTTTTTGAAATGTAGAGACTTGAAGTTGGGTCTCCATCTGGTGGGTTGCCTTTAGTTGAAGGTGTGTCAGAAGCCTATTATACTGTTTCTACTCTGTGAAAATTGATGCCACTTCAGGGGTGTGTGATAATGTATTGAAATGTGGAGAATCCAAGTCAGGTCTCTTTTATGTGTGTTGCCTCTAGAAGTAGGGCTCCTAGACAGGCAGGTCTGCACTTACTGTCACTCAGCTACCTGTGTTACTATCCTTACATTTTTCTACCAATAGTAGTTTATGAAACTGATGTTTGTGCCATCTGAGTGTGGCTGGGAAAAAAATGGAGCTGCTGCTTGAGGCATCAGGGCTCCCAGCAAAGAAGGCTTAAAATACTCCCTTAACCACCAGGTCTTCACTGAAACTTCAATTCAAAGTTGTAAATGTTGGCCTAAACCCTGATCCTTCATGCATGGCCCATGGCTCACTGCTTCTGTGCCATTATAAAATGTTCTACTGTGGGTCAATTGATCAGTCAACAGTTACTTTCCTTACATCTTTCCACCAATAGTAATCTATAAAACTGATGTTTGTGCCATCTGAGTGTGGCTGGCGGAAAAAAAACTGTAGCTGTTGTATGAGGTATCAGGGCTCCCAGGAAGGGAGACTTAGACCTTATGCATGGCCCATGGCAGACTGCTGCTGTGCCATTAGCAAATTTCCACTGTGGGTAAATTGATGCCATTTTTCATGGTGTCTGACCCTAATGGTGTCTGCCCTGTTTGGGAAGCATTTGGTCACCCCTTAAAGTGTTGTGTACACTTTTGGCTTGGCGTCCCATTGAATTTAATGGGGCTCGGGTACATTCTGTTACGGGATTACCGCAACAGAGGAGTCAAAAGACCGCAGTGTCTGATTGCTCCTACTCCTGTGCTGAAAAGAAGCACTTCACCTTCTTTTTAAATGGTATTAATTTCTTTTGGCAGAACTGGGGTTAATTGGCCATATTGGGAGCTCTGGGCTCTCAGCTAAGCTCGGTTAGCCAGTCCTATCCCCTATATAATCTGGGTGCTTATTGTAACACATCGTTAGTGCTAGCTTATGCTGCATGGCTTGGAGGAGAGGTGTTTTTGGTGCTTATATGAGGAGTTTGCAGGCTTCATCTGTGACTGTTTCGTGGGTTTAGGTGATAATTCCCTTCCCTCCTTTTATTTTAGTTTTTCTCTATCCTCCCCTCTCCTGTACATTCCTCTGTTATATATGAGTGAATATTTGTTTGCCTGGTATTTTCAGTTACCCCTTATTCTTGTTGCCTTATTTGTTGGGTTGGTGTACTGCGGTGCACTGCAGCTCCCCTCTTCCCTGGGTGGGGGACGGGAACAGAAGGAAGACAGATACAGTAAATAAGGCACGGGTGGAGGCCCCAGCACCTTCACCTTCAGAAGTATCCCCAGGAATAGGGCAAGCTAGGGCACCCCTTAGTGTTAGGGACAGGGAAGGAGCCCCTGGTTCCGGGTCACCCGACAGCTGAGTCGTGACACGTTCGTCCAACTGTTCGGCAAGCCAAACCATGAAAGGTTCACTCATCTCTAGAGAAAATCTAAAGCAGAATGCTAACTCTCATTGCAGCCATATTTCTACACTGGTGATCGGACCTACCTTTGCTATCCAATGCCCTTTAGCACCTAAAAAATGTTTATACATCTAAACAAAACAGCAGTCTACACTTGTTTTGTTTTATTATTCCTTTTCTTCATTATCCTTGTATAAAAGATTACATTTTGCCAAAAAGCCGTTGTCATTGCTTTTAATATAGAAAAAAATTGAACTGTGTTTAAAATAAAACCTATTCAAGCACATTAGCTTTGTTTAATCCTCACAATAAGATTAATGAGTCAATGAGTTAATGCACAGTAATAAACACCCAACTATTCAGATATCAATGACTTGTGCGCTTAGGTGGGTATACCCTGCTATTATTATTTAGGTTTGTTATAACATTGCATAAACATGAAAATAATGGGTTCAACTACAGGTCCAAATTATTTCATAAAAAACACTCAAGGGCAACCATTGTTGCCAGCTATATCAGGGCCTCGCTACTACACACTACACTGTACAGTCATGGTCAAAAGATTGGAGACTGACATACATTTTGGTTCTCACAAAGTTTTCTGCTTCAGATTTTTTAGCTTAATGTTTTTATGGTTACTGAAGTACAATTGTAACAATGACAATTTTTTTAATTTTTATTGACAATTTAACAAGTTTACGCAAAGACAAAATATTTAGTTTTGACCCTTATATGTCAAGAACTCTGCTATTCTGCAAATTGCCCTGGCATGCTGAATATCAGTTTCTGGGCTAAATCCCAACTGATGGCAACCCATTCTAGCTTAATCAGTGCTTGGAAATTATCACAATTTGTGTTTTTGTTTCACTACACCCCAACCCCCACTCCACCTTTTGGGGATTGGCTTGTCCATTGTCCATAATTCTCAATGGGATTGAGATCTGTGAATCTCCTGGCCACTGATTCAAAATGTCACTGTTTTGTTTACCAAGCCACTTAATTTACCAACCCAATTAGTTTTCTTTATGAGATGTTCTCCATTGTTCTAGATAAAAGCACTGTTCATCGCCAAATTGCTCCAGGATAATTGAGAGAAGCTATTCTGGTAGGATGTTTAGGTACCATTCTTTATTGCTGGCAGTGATCTTAGGCAAAATTGCGATTGACCCTACTTCCTTGATTAAAAATCAATTCTACATATGAATCTTCTCAGGCTGCTTTACTGTTGGCATGACACAGGAGTCATGGTAGAGCTCACCTTGTCTTCTCAGTACAATATTCTAACAGATGTAAAAAGACTGAAGGGGGCTTCATCAGATAAAAGTATTTTACCCCAGTCCTCTGCAGTCATCAGTCCCTGTACTTCCTGAAGAATACCAGTATGACCATTATGATTTTCTTGGAGAGTTTGCTTGCTTGCTGCCCTTCTCACCATCATGCCAGCTTCTAAAAACCTTCACCTCACTGTGTGTGTAGATGCACTGACACCTCCATGCTGCTAATCCTGAGCAAGCTCTGCACTAGCGTTGAAACAATTCTATAACTGCATCCGCTTTAGGAGAGGGTTCTCGCACTTGCTGGACAGCAATTGAACATTTCTCTTTAAAGATATTTATGACCCAATAAATGGTTGATTTAGGAGCAATTTTATAAATAGCAGTTACCTTGCTTGCAGCAATGATGATTGCATGAGCTTCCTTTGAAGAATAGTTAACAGAAGAAGACAATAATTTCAAGTACTATCTCCCTTTTAAAGCAAATAGTCTGCTCTTATAATTAGATCAGCATGACAAAATGAGATCAGTGCCCTTGCCCTTGTTAACACTTTCTCCTGAGCTAATGAGAAGATCACTGAAATGATGCAAGCAGGTCATTTTGTGGAAGTTCTGAAATTCAGTGGAAATGTTCTGTATTCATTTTAATTTTAATGGCAACGAATAGCTGATATTGATCTTATCACGCTTCATAAAAATCTAGAGTTAAAGTCAATTGAATTTATAGAAGCTGAGGAAGCAAATATGGATGAAAGAACATGATACCAAAAGCAAAAAAGAAAGGATCTCAGATATAAGAATGTCCTAACAGAGTCATCAGACTGTTCTGAAAAGTAATTTATAGTCTTAGGATCCAATAAAATAATTAAGGGGATTTGTAATGAAAAATAACGGTAATTAGACCTATCGGTAATTGTGTTTCCAGGAATCCATCCTGACAGCACCATGGAGGAAGTCCTTCTTACCTTCAGTGGGACAGGAACAACGAGTAATTAAAAGGACCCTCCCCATACCACCCTTTAGTGATTTTCCAAAGTACCACATCTGGGGGGATGAAAAAAAAGAAATTTATTAACAATTCTTATACAAATGTTACTTCACATCAGTATGAAAATAGACAGTTCTTGCAGTAGGGAGGGAACTAATAGTGCTGTCAGGATGGATTCCTGGAAACACAATTACCGGTAGGTCTAATTACCGTTTTCCAGTTCACCACCTGACAGCACCATGGAGAAGTACCAAAGGATGGTAATACTAGGGCGGGACTACTGCATGTAAAACTTTCCTGCCAAAAGCTAATTGTTCGGAAACGACATCTAGCTTGTAATGCCTAGCAACATTAGCCCAAGTTGCGGCCCTGAAAATTTGTTCTGTTGAGGCCCCCGTCTGTGCCCATGATGTGGCCATAGCTCGAGTGGAGTGGGATCTAAGAATATCCGGGGGCTCTTTCCCTTGTGCCTGATAAGCCTATCATGGTTTTTATACACCTCGTGATTGTTGCTTTTGCTGCCTTATTGCCGCTATTGGGTACGCCGTATTGTATACACAGATTTTTGTCCGGTCTCCAACCCTCGGTCGCCTTCAGATATTTTAGCACCGTCTCTCTTACATCTAAATTATGATAGAAACCTTCCTTTGGTTTTCTAGGGTGCTGGCAGAATGAGGGAAGGACCACTTCCTGGTTCATATTTGTAACTGATACTACTTTGGGGAGAAACACTGGGTCAAGCCTTAGGACTATTCTATCATCAAAAATCTGTAGATACGGATCCTGGATAGAGCCTGCATCTCCCCCAACCTTTTTGCCGATGTGATCGCAACTAGGAAGGCCGTTTTTATTGAGAGTTTGGCTATGTCTATCTCTTCTGACAGGAGATACGGGGTTTTACATAGGACATTAAGGACTAAGTTAAGGTCCCACGGGGAGCTAATTTTCTTATAAGAGGTCTCAATCTCCCAATGGCTCTTGAAAACCTCGCTACCCAGGGATGTGTGGCTAGAGGATAGTCAAAGAACACACTAAAGAGCCAAAATTTGTACTTTTAAAGTACTAGGCGCAGCCCCTTCTTAAAACCTGACTGGACAAAGTCGAGGATGCTGGGAATGTTTGGATCTGCCGTGTCCACTGGAGAACTGCTTCCATATTTTTTTATAAATTGCCGAAGTCACTGGCTTTCTGCTTGCTTGGAGTGTAATAATCACATCTTCCGACAGACCCCTGGACCTCAGGATTTGGCACTCAGGATCCAAGCCGACAGTTAAAGCGAGTCTGGATTGGTGTGAAGAAGCGGACCTCAATGCAGGAGATCCTGTCTCTTTGGTAAATAGATGGGCTCTTCTACTGCTATTCTGTTTAGTAGCGAAAACCAACTTCTTTTGACCAAAAAGGTACTTCTACGATCACGTTGCTCCCTCATCCAGTATCTTCCTTAGCATTCTTGGGATCAGCGGGAGGGGTGGAAAGGCGTACAGGGCCCTTCTCCCCAATGTTGAGATAGAGCGTCGACTCCCGCCTCTCCGTACACAGGATTTAATGAAAAGAAGGTTCGGACCTTCGCATTCCCCCTGCTGGCGAAGAGAGCCACCTGTGGTGTTCCCCAACGTTGACAGTGTTCTGAATACCTCCAAATTCAATTCCCATTCTGTGGGATTTACCGTTGTCCTGCTCAGGAAATCCACCACCTGGTTTCCGGTTCCCTCTAGGTGTACCGCCGAAATGGATTCCACCGAGTTCTCTGCACACTTGAAAATTCGGTCTGCCAGATGTTGCAACGACTGGTGTCTTGGGCCTCCCTGGTGCCTTAGAAACGCTACTGCTGTCACATTGTCGGATAGTATTTTCACATGCTTCCCTTTGACTCTTGATCAGGCCTGACAGAGAACCTTCCATATCGCGTATAATTCCCTGAAATTTGATGACATGATCTTTGTCTCTGGTTTCCATTGTCACTGGTAGTAGTTTCCTTCTACATGTCCGCCCCATCTGAACTGACTGGCTTCGGTGGTGAAGGTGAAACAGGGAGTAAGAATCCAAGGGACTCCTACTTTGAGGTTCTTCGGGATGATCCACCATCTTAGTGCTCTTTTTACTGAAAGCCATAACGTTATCTTCTTGTCCAAAGAACTCTGTCTTCTGTCCCAGGACTGTAAAATCTCCCTCTGTAATTCTCGTGAGTGGACCTGGCTCCAATTTATGCAGGGAATACATGCTGTAATCCGACCCAGTATCCTCATTGCCTCTCTGACAGAGCAAGGGTTCCTTCTAAATCGGCGGATCTACTCTATCTGTGTAACTTGTCTTTCTTCCGGCAAAAAAGATGTTCTGATGTGGGAGTCTAGTATGACTCCTAAAAACTTTACTCTGGATTGTGGGACGAAATTCGAATTTCTCCAATTTATAACCCACCCCAGCCCCTGTAGCATGGAGATTGTTAGGTGGCAATCGACCCTGAGCTGTTCTTCGGATCCTGCTACTACCAGAAAGTCATCCAAATATGGTATTATAGTTATACCATGATTTCTTAAACAGGCTACCACTTCCACTATCAGCTTGGTGAAAATTCTGGGTGCTGAGGCCAGGCCGAAGGGAAGGCACCGGAATTGGAAATGATGGATTCTCCCTTGATTTGTCAGAGCGAATCTTAAATACCTCTGATAGGAAGTATGGATTGGAACATGGTAATATGCACTCTCTAAGTCCAAAGTGCACATCACCATGCCCCTGTCTATCAGGAGTATCGTGGACTTTATCGATTCCATTTTGAATCTTTTATACTTTATATACCGATTTAGGGGTTTGAGGTTTATGATTATTCTGGAATCTCCTGACGTTTTTTTTATTGTGAAGAGATTTGAGTAATGACCCCTGCCCTTTTCCGAGGAGGGGACTGGGACCACTACGCCTATTCTTAGCAGCTCCTGGATGTCTGTCCACATAGGGGAGGTTAGTAGGGGTTGGGATTTGGTAACCACGAACCTTTCTGGAGGAAGGTTGGTGAATTCCAGTGTGTAACCTTGGCCAATTGTATGCAGAATCCACGGATTCTGTGAAATTTTCTGCCAACCTCTTAGAAACTCCCTTAACCGACCTCTGATGGCGTAATTTTCTTTGTGCCCCTGAACCAAAGAAGATGAAGTCTCTACCCCTACCCCCTTTGGGATAGCTCCATCTCCTTGATTTCCCCTTCCCCCTGTAGTCTGACTTCTGACTAGGATGGGATTTCCAAAAGGGCTGGTATCTCTTCGTTTTTTTCTTCAGGGAACACTTTTTTCCTATCTGAGACCTTTTCTAGTATGTCATCTAAAATCGGCCCAAACACTTTACCCCCTGAAAAGGGAATGGCACAAAGTTTATTTTTAGACTGGATATCCCCAGACCATGTCTTTAGCCATATTGCTCTTCTGGTCACATTAGACAGTGACTCGCCTCTGGCAGCAAATCGCACTGACTCTGCCGATGCGTCTGCCATGAATCCTGTCGCGAGTTTCAGCAACGGGAGAGATTTAAGTATGACCTCTCTCGGAGTCTTGGATTTTAGGTGTTCTTCCAGCTCATCCACCCACAGATGCAAGGACCGGGCCACTGTAGTTGCTGCAATATTTGCCCAAATTATAGCTGTCGAAGCCTCCCAGGACCTCTTTAGTAGCCCCTCTGCCTTACGGTCCATCGGCTGTTTCAGACTGGATGAATCCTCGAGTGGAATTGCTGTCTTTTTTGGTACATCTATCTTGGGAACTTTGTCCCAAGCCTTAATATCCTCAGGGTTAAAAGGTAACTGGAGCCTGAAGTCCCTTGGTACCACTGGTCTCTTTTCCGCATCCTCTAACTCTTCTAAAATCATGGACCGGATGTGGTTATTAACCGGAAATACTCTAGAGATTTGGGATCGCAGACCTCCAAACATTTCATCTTGTATTGATACTTCCTCCGGGGCGTCCTGTAACTGTATCGTGTCTCGTACCGCCTGCAGAAGCTCATCCGTGTCAGTTGATGAGAAGAGATATCTTTTCCCTCTTCCCGCCAGATCCTCCTTCTCATCATGTTCTGAATCTGCCCATTCTTCCTCGTCAGAGGAGGGGCTAGATTCCCTAAGCCTTTTCCGCGATCTTTGGGGTTCTGTCTGGCTGGTGTGAGGAAGACCCAGGCTTGATAGAAACCTGCACTTCCTGCTTTATCATTGACCTCATGTTAGCCATTAATGATGTCTGCTCCTCCCCAACAATTTTACATGTACAGGAGTCACATAGCGGTTTCAGCCAGCTTTCCGGGAGTTTGGACATTTCTTAGTCTTCCCTGACTTCTTTTTTGCTGCTGACAGGTTGGATGGCACCCCTTAAAAACACAGAGACTATGGGTTTAACTCAGTGTGTATAGGGCGATACTATGGGCATATGGTCAGGCTTTGTGAGTAGCCTACTCACGTGCCCCTGGCTCTGTTCTGGTCCCTCAGGCCTGGTTGTGTCCTCCATTGCCTAGCGCTGCCAGATTCGGGTCCCCCCGGTCTGTGTACTGGGAACGTTCAGTTACAGTCTGACACGTTCCCTAAGTTCAGGATGGCCGGCGGTGACTGCTGAGTCCTTCCCCTTTTTATCTCCGTCTTACCTGGATGATCCTGCTAATCCACCCCACGCACCTGCGCGGTGTGACCGTGCCTGCATCCTCATTCCGAGGTTGGCGCCACCATGACCCGGCAGTGACGCGGATCCCCTCCCGGAAGTGACGCGCCCGCACCCGGAAGTGATGCAGTCGTCACGATGACACCGCCTCTGGATCATGCTTCGCCGGCCTGTAATCCACCGGCTGCACCCCAGAAGACCGCTGTACACAACGGTATGGCACCGGGACAGAGAGCCCCCGAGGAGGAGGAAGTGGACCCGATCCCCAGGAGCAGCGCTACACTGGGGGAGGCTGAGGGACCCCCATCAGAGGTATCAGCCGCAGACTTCTTGAGGCGGGAAGGGAAAGGCTGGGCCCCCCTATCCTCACCATCTGCACAGCACAGTCAGGGACCTGCTCGCCATTCCTATCCTCAGCGGGACAGGAAAAACACTAAAGGGTGGTAGGTGGAGGGTCCTTTTAACTGCTCGTTGTTCCTGTCCCACTGAGGGTAAGAAGGACATCCTCCATGGTGCTGTCAGGTAGTGAACTGGAAATGTAATATTTTAATGCATAAATGTATAAAGACAGACAAAAATACACAGGTGTTCAGGTAAGGTATAACAATAGCAGCTAAAGAATCCAGTGTTAATTAAGATAGCAGGTGATACACCGGGTAGAAAAACACATGCATCTCACAGAGCAAATCTGCACAAGGCAAAGAATGAATACCAGTTGTTCACAAAAGTTTAACCATTGATAAGGCTACTCAGTTCTAAAAGGAGCTGTGCCAAATAATAAGCCTATATGCAAAAAGTCCTGTATATAAATGAACAGAACATATAGAAGGTTAGATTTGTTTCCTTCCTAATGTGAAATATAATGGTTTGCGAACAGAAGAGCCTAAGGCAAAGAGTATATAAATAAAATACAATATAGGGAGCTATTACCTTGGGACATGGTAAGTGCCTGTATGCAGAGGTGCCAGTGAGACGCCTTAGAGCTCTCTTCAACCACAAACTTTGAAAGAGAGGACCCAACTTTAGTCATATAGGGCCAAGTCTGAAACGCCTGACAACATAGTATGCTGACCTGAGACTCCTGTTCTATGAGGCACTATAAAGCACTGAAGAGCTTTGAAGTGCCCTGAGGTGCTAGGGGGCACTGAGGTGCCCTGAGGCACTATGAGACACAGAGGTGCCACGAGGCACTATGAGAAATGGAAGTGCCATGAGGTATGAGACATGGAGGTGCCATAAGGCTCTATGATGCACTAAGGTGCCATGGGGTTCTATGATGCACTAAGGTGCCATGAGTTACTAAGGTGCCCTGATACACTATAAGGCAGTAAGGTGCCATGAGATGCTAAAGCACTAAGGTGCCCTGAAGTGCTGTTAGGCACGGTGCTGTTAGGCACTAAGGTGCCCGGAGGCGCTATGAGGCACTGATGTGCAATGAGGCACTGTTAGGCACTAAAGTGCCCGAAGGTGCTGTTAGGCACTGAGATGCCATGAGGCACTGAGGTGCCATGAAGTGTTTTGAGGCACTAAGGTGCACTGAGGCACTATGAGACAATGAGGTGCTGAAGTGCTATGAGGTACTAAGGCATCATGAGGCACTGAGGCGCCATGAGGCGCTATGAGGCACTGAAGCTTCATGAGGCACTGAGGTGCCATGAGGCTGAGATGTCAGCTAGGGCAGCTCTTAAAGGTGTGACACACAAGACCAGACTCAGGCTTGCATTTAACAGGGTAATAAATCTGCATTCAGGATAAACTTTCACCTCACAATTGTCAGACAAGCCCCACGTGAAGGAGCCAGTTAATGAGGAGCAGCTGCAGAGCTGTCTTTACAAGGATTATAAACTGTATTAAAACCATGTGCCCTCCTACAGACCTTTAGTAGTTAGACTGATACTGGTCTGATGGACAACAGTGAAACTCTCTAGGTGTTATTCAACCACAAAATGAGGATAACATGCTTGGCATAAGTTAAATTTTGAAGCCAAAACATCATCACATGATGCCCCGGCCTAGCTTCGGCATAAAGGCATGAGGCTAGTATCAGCCCAAAGGATATATCCTCAAATATCATTAGAAGAACAGTAGAAGCTGATAATACCGCAAGCTCATCATGGAGGGAAGCGTCACAACCAGGAACACTGCATTGTGTAGAAAATGCACTGGATGGCGCCTGGCTGTGAGGCCTCTACCAAGAGAGGTGTCAGCCACAGACTGTTTGATAGGGTGTCATAACAGTGTTTTGTTTCTCCAATGATGGCTGTTTTGCTGCACTGGTAACTCAGGACCAGAAGTACAATAGTTTACCTCTCACCTTTCTTCTATCTGCATTGTGAGGAGCGGCCTCCCCTTTAATCCTTCCCTTTTATGTGGGCTACTGTGCTGAGCCCACATCTTTTCCTACAAATGTCGGCTGTTTTGAACAGCGGATATGTGCCTCTAACAGCCGCAGGTGGAATCGTGATCCACCCGCAGCTATTAACCTGTTAAATGCCGCTGTCAATCACTGACAGCTGCATTTATCTAGTGCTTATCGGAAACGCATCTGAAATCCCACCCATCGGTGACCCCGTCAAGTGATTGTGGGTCACCAATGTGTCGGTATGACAACCAGAGGTCTGAAGCAGTCCTATGTGGTTGTCATAGCCAGATGGTTGTCATAGCCAAGTGAGCATTTCTGATCTGATCGTCGCCCATGTGCAGTAGAGGTGATCAGACAACTGCAGCTTCTAGTCTCCCATGGAGACTATTGAAGCAATCAAAAAGTAAAAAAAAATGTTTTTAAAAAAATATAAAAAATTAAAAAAAGTTCAGATCACTCCCCTTTAGCTCCATTCAAAATAAAACAATAAAAAAATCAAAAATACACATATTTGGTATCGTCGAGCTCAGAATCGCCTGATCAACATAAAAAAAAGTTACCCGATCGCTAAATGGCGTAACAAGAAAAAAATTAAAAAATACCAGAATTACATTTTTATGGTCGCCACTACATGGAATTAAAATGCAATAACGGGCAATCAAAAGATCGTATCCACACCAAAATGGTATCACTAAAAACAGCAGCTCAGTGCGCAAAAAATAAGCCCTCAACCAGCCCCAGATCTTTAAAAATGGAGACGCTACAAGTCTCTGAAAATGGCACCTTTTTTCTGTTTTTTACCAAAGTTTGGATTTTTTTTCACCACTTAAATAAAAAAAAGAACCTAGATATGTTTGGTGTCTATGAACTTGTAATGACCTGGAAAATCAAAATGGCAAAATGGCAGTTCAACTTTAGCATTCAGTGAACAAGGTAAAAAAAAAAAAAAAAAAACAACTATGGAATTGCCCTTTTTTTTTTTTTAATTTCACCGCACTTGGAATTTTTTTCCCATTTTCCAGGACATGATATGTTAAAACTAATGGTGATGTTCAAAAGTACAACTTGTTCCACAAAAAACAAGCCCTCACATGGCCATTTTGACCAAAAAGTAAAAAAGTTATGGCTATGGGAAGAAGGGGAACAAAAAACGAAAACGCAAAACCGAAAATACCTCCGGTCATGAAGTGGTTGAGCTGGTGATTCTTGACGCTCCTTTTCCCAAAGCGTGGTCTCCGCTGGAGCGCAGGCCTGGTAATAGAGATTTACATGTGGCTCCCTTGTAACACGACCAGGAAATGGACGCGAGTGAGCCAAGAGCCCCCTGAAGGGGAAGCGGTTTGAACCCAGAACCTCAGCTCTACTGGCAGGCTGAAGGAACCCTTATTAAGCGAGGTGTCAGCCTTCAGACAATGCTGGCAGGGAATGGATGTGAAAGCCGAGAGCCCCCCAGAGGGGGAAGCGGCTTTAACCAGGAGCCCCAGCTCTACTGGCAGGCTGATGGACCTCTTGTTCAGCGAGGTGTTGGCCTCCACGTCCAACAATCAAGAGCTCCTGCTCAACTTATCAGGAAGATTTCTGCTTTTCCCACGCTCCTCTCATACATCTGTCCCTGATGAAGAAGGTGAAGGTGGGAGGGGTCTTTTAACCTTTCTATGATCCTGTCACATCATAGGTCAACGAAGGACTACCCCCTGTGGTGCTGTCCAGAGGGACAGACTGGAAAACAATGTTTTGTTTAAAAAACCCTATAAAAACTGGCCTCTAGAAGGCTGGGAAAAATCTAAAAAATAAAGTATCTATGTATGCATGATTAATGGGCAACTATTAAAGAGCAGAATTGTTATGCAACTAAATAGATAACATATTTCCTCATTTCAATTATTTTAATATGTGAAAGTGAGAATAATAACCAAAAAAAAAAATTATATATCTATATATATCTGGCAAAAATTAAGAGACCATCACATCAAAACCTCATCTTGGGCAGCCCATTCTCCAGACCTGAATCCCATTGAAAACATCTGGAATGTAATCAAGAGGATGATGGATCACAAGTAGTGTTGAGCGATACGATACTGCAAATATCGGG
>VIAB01032319.1:16868-30910 GCA_009801035.1 Oophaga pumilio | reverse complement strand
AACCACACACGGAGATGGCAATGTCAGGCATAGGTAGGTTAGTAAAGGGAGGAAACATGAGGAGTTCATGACTTAACTGTGTATGCACCGCTACTGGGAATGGTGGCACTTGAGATTTTGGACAGATGAAGCATGTCACTCAGACAAGTGTGACAGGTCAGTTAAGGAGCTTTGAAGAGCGATGGAAAGAGGATGGAGAGCTGTTAGTGCAGGGCCAAGCCTCCTGCTCTTGCACAGCTTTTTCATAAAAAATGTTTAAGTAATGACTTTGGAAGCAAGAATTACAAAAAAGAAAGCATAGATTTAATCTGAATTACCATAGCCTAATATAAATGTATTTGGTTTATGGTTCAAGGGATCTATGACGATCATTCTGTCCTTGTAGCATTCTTATCGACATTTCTAAATGGCCTTTGAATGGCTTGTATATAGCCGATCTCCAGATTTAGACCAGCCATGGTTGGCAGGTATATGTGCACAATCAGGAACGTATATATATATAAATGCTTCCTTCCCTATCTCGGGCACAAAGTTTGCAAACTATGTCTGGCATAAAATCCTGGTGCTGACTCACTTCAGGATGAGTCACATCACATGCTATTTGCTCCTCCTCCACCACGGATTGGTTATTCTGCCTTGCCCTTTACTGATTAAATGAGCATTAGATATTTAACACATGCCAACAAAAGTGGGAAAATAAAAACTTTATTTAGAATATATTACTTTTTTTCATAAGACTATAATATATACATATTTTATATAACTACATTCAATGCTCAGTTATTGCAAATATTTCTGGCGGTAAAGTAATTTTGAAGCAAAAATTACATTTTGACTCTCGGCAATTTAAATTTTAATAGCTGTTTTGTTTCAGTATAATTATTTTTTTATTATGCACTTAAAGAGATCCCCTGAGTATGTTGTATCACCCAGTAGTGCAGTCTAACAGCCTATAGCAGAAGTTAAATCTCTGCAGAGAAACTTACATGAATGCTAAGTGCCTGTATTTGTGCGAGGAACCTGGCATAAGATAAGAACAAAGGACATTTTGTATTTTCCTTTTCACCTTTTTTCTCCTCTTCAGGAGTAATGGTAGATTCTCTCTGTACTACCAGGTAATATACAAGGGTCATGTTCCTCATATATCCCTGTCTTCCAGGTGCTGGCCTCCTGACAATGTTTATAAGGGAGCTGAACTTTAATTTCCTTCTATACCATACAGTAACATTTTGTAGCTAGTTTGCTGGCTATCGGCTGCTGAGCATCAGTGTGAGCTACACAAAGCTGGATGTTGGCGCTCCTGTTGGTGTTGTGGTGCTTAGTGTTGTGCTAGGAGGCTGATGGAGTAGGCAGGAGGGAATGCAAGGTGAGGTTTGTGGTGTGACTTGACTTTGAATTGATAGAGTAGCCTTCTCGGAGTGAGTAGGTAGGATAGAGTACAGCCACTATCAACTACAACGGTGGTCTGCTGGCAGAAGCTAAATGATGTAGAGTCTAAATGGAGCTCTAGAGCACCTGAACGGGGCCGCATAGGAATACTTGAGTTTTTCTGGAAGTCAAACTGGCTAGCTGGTGTGATTCAGAAACTTTTGGGGAGTTATTGTGGGGTCCATGTGAGCTGTGGATGCTCTAACATTGAGTTTTAGAGGCAAGTGAGAGGTTGGCTGTCCTGAGACCTAGCAAGAGGCCCACCCATCAAAGTCCAGCACAGTGGACTGGTCAGATACATTACAAATACAGTAATACACGATTGTGTATTGTAAAGATATGATCAAATATTCAAGAGATAATTGTCTTCCTGCTTAAAAGAGAAGATTTCAATTTTTGCACGTCTTCTGCATGCTAATATTCACAAAAGGCTCATGTTACCCTACCAGCACACTTTGTTGTGACCAAATACTTGGTTTCACAAATGCTATAACAGTTCATATAACGTATTCCTATGGTGGAGAGAATGGACCATGAAAGGTCAGAAACGCGTTAACTGTGTTAATCAATGCCATTTTTGCTTCTAACATTTGCATTTTTAAACCAACTATTCTATTTTGGATGACCTTTTTAACAAGAGGATAATAAAGTTTGATTTTTTATACTAAATAAATGAGTTCTGGACAATTGTGCTATTATAGAGTGGAATTGCCATGAAAATGCCAGATGAGCTGATTAACTTTCTTTCCATAGAGTTAGATGTCGGTGAGTAGAACCACTAGGCCCCTCATATAAAAGTCTATTTATAAAGATTATTTGTGGATAAAAGGTCAGGTTGTGACTGTGTGATGTGACTAACAATACTTGCCATATACTTATTTATGATGCCTGAACTGTATATGCTTTGATCAAAAGTTTACTGAATTGCAATAACATATTTTGAAGTGTGGAGTGGATTTTACTTTTAACATACCGTACATTTGGGTCTTATAATTATGGAATTATGTTTGCACATACTGTATACTGTATGCACTAGTAATTGTAAGATATCATGTACGGGGCAGTAAAATATGTGTAATAAAAGTAGACTAATCACACGACCTTAAGTTCCCAAATGCGAGAGTGGCCAATTATGCTAAAGTAACTAAACTGTCAAAGTTTGAGCAGTGTCATCTGAGAGAATTGTATCACAGTTGCAGAGATGACAGAGATCTTCATTTCGCCATCTTCTTCTCCTTTGTCTCTGCGTCCACCTTAATCGGACTGCACTCGGATGGCATCCAAGTTCAGTCTAATGTTTCACATGCACCCACAGACTTGTATAGCTGGCCGGGATCCAATCATCCGATGCATTTGCACCATGCGGCCATTGTTTTCTCATGCCAAATCGGCACATCCAAACTATGGGTATGCAAAAAATAAATTGGACCCATATGGGTAATCCGATTTTTTACAGATACTATTACAGCCATTATTAAGATGGAAAACTATATTTGACCAGATACATTTTAAATTGTTAATGTATAAATATGGATGACACATGGATGTAAAAAACAGACACACGGATGACGATATGATTAAATATTGGACAATTCTTCATACGCTCGTTTGATCAGAACCTAATACCATCTCAATATGTTCACTCTTTGAAATGATGGATAAGAGAGTACTGAGAAGAGAAAGAGAAGTAATGGAGATACAAAGGAGTTAATGAATTTCAAACAATATTAAAGTGGATTGTAAAACCGCTTTTCAGAAATTGTAGAAGATTATGTAAAAGATTTTCTCTGGTAATCCCTTGATGTTTACATAAGGAAGATACAATGAGAATGTACAAATAATGAGGCTTTATAGTAAAAAATATAGAGAACCAAAAGGCTATTACATTACAATCAAGTATTAACAGTTATCTACATCCTACTTTTGCTGCAGTTTATATACATTGTTTAATTAGTATTACAAACCTTTTTTAGTATCTATTTCTGTATCTTATTCTTAGTGCTTTCTGCTGGGGATTAAATTCACATTGCCGAGCAACAGTTTCCCTTTAATACGTGTACAAATGGTCACTTACAGTTATTTCTGCTGCACAACACCTTGCCATGCTACTCCTGATAGTTCAAGTCACTCATGTGTAATGACACATGCAAAACCGACACAAGAAACCATACACCTGGGGTAGAAGCAGGAACAAAAAAATTGTAACTAGAAAAAAAAATCAACAAACTAAAATCCTTTTGGACAGAGCAGCTTCAGAGTCTCCCCCCACTGCATTATAAGAATATTTCTTCAGTTCAATTCCCAAAAGACCTCCAGAATAAAGTACACCGACACCTAGAAGAAACGGTGTTACTATACTTCATATGAAATGTCAAGGATGCAGCTGAACCTGCCTGTTGGCAGCTGAAGGAAGTGGTCCAGACAATGAGTAGTTTTTATGTTTTTTTTGTTTTTACACTTCCCAGGCCTATAATAAAGTGTTTAAATGTAGCAGGAAGACCCTTTTTCAAAACGTATTTTCCTAATTCATGGTCACTGGATCAAGTCTAAAAGTTTTTCCTATCTGTACAATAATAAATTATATTGTGGTACCGTGTTAGCCAGAATAATCGATGTGAATACTTTTCCGTCAAATTATGACAAGAGCATTCTTAAAGTGATACCTTTATTGGCTAACCAGAAAATTATATGTTCGCTAGCTTTCAGAGCACAGTGGCTCCTTCTTCAGGCAAGATTACATTTGGAATGTACATTTCCAAATGTAATCTTGCCTGAAGAAGGAGCCTTTGAGCTCTGAAAGCTTGCGAACATATAATTTTCTGGTTAGCCAATAAAGGTATCACTTTAAGAATGCTCTTGTCATAATTTGACGGAAAAGTATTCACATCCTATCTGTACAAAATTATTTATTTTCTACCTAAGCTTTTAATATAAAATTTCGCCATAACGATTCAGATTTCCAATTTTTTTTTTCCAATTTGCTTTTATGCATCATACCTGATGAAGACTTGTTCAATCTTGTCTACCCTCCATTCAAGACAATCTGTGTCCCCTATTCATGGACTGAAACATCATGGTAGCGTTTCCTTTTATTGAAATGACTACATACAGTCTTATTGGGGTTTCATTTTTTATCATAAAGAATATATGTAATTATATTTTATAAACTTAACTTGAACATGCATGTACTGCAGTTTGTCCTTTCAATTACATACCGGTATTTCACAAACTATATTTATACCTGAGAATCAGAAATGCAATAAACAATTATTTTCTGGATTTATGCAGCAATATTGACATTAAAGGAGTTTTCCCTTACTTTAAAATGTATTACATAGGGACCCAGTGTGGGAAATAAAAAATATAAAGTTCTCACCTCCTGAACCAGCATTGCTCCTTCGCACGGCTTCTGTGTCCTCCGCGAGTCTCCTGGAATGAGCAATGTGACATGAAGACTGCAGGCAATCCGTGGCTGATAATGGGCTCCAGCCTTCATATTCCATTCAAACAGCAATAGCTGCTTAACTTTTCCATCGACATAGTCATGTGAGGACTTTTTTTTGTATGTGACGAGTTGAATTTTTTCATGCCACTATTTTGGGGTACAAATAATGTGAAAAAAATGTTTAGTTTTTTCTTTAAGGTTATTGGAAAAAAAGCCATATATCGTAAAAGCCCCAAAAGTTATATCATTTTAAAAACAGAACCCCTCAAGGTGTTGAAAACTACTGTCATGAATGAATACAAAGTGACACGACAGGAAGGAAAATGTTATTTTTACTACTTACATTTTGATAAATTCTGAATAGGTCCCTATAGCCGGCAGACTCTAGAGCCTTTATTTGGCCGTGAATTGCCATGGCAAACATCAAGACCACACAATCATGATCTCAGGGTGCCGATGGGGTTAAAGAGGGGGCCCCCAGACTCTGTTAACCATTTAGATCTGTAGTCAGTATTGATAGCAGCAATTAAAGGGTTAAAAAGCCAAGGTTGGTGACAACATCAATCAATACTGATACAGCATTATGTCAGCTATAGTGTACAGCAGACAGCTGCTGAATTTTCACTAGTTGGGGGATGCTATTGTCTGATAAGTGAGGTCAGTAAAAAGATGTATTGGTGGTCACTAAGGGGTTAAACAATCCACAATAGAAGCAAACCACTACTAGTGTGTCTACGGTAGCTTGCCTGGGTGTCTTCAAGGCCCTGACAGTATAAAAACAAAAGATGAGCGGTGGTGGCGGTAGAACACACACGTGGAAGGGCACCCATAGAATTGCAGCTGACAAACTCAAGCCCAAGACTGGGTCAGCATCCAGAGATGCCTAGCTACCATTAGCACCATCATGTACTATCTGCATTATAATTTGTCAGCATGCTGAGACTTACAGTGCTACAACATACAAGCCACCAATTGCACTTGCATTACTATAAAGGCAGATTCTGCCTGGAACCCTCCTGCTGTGCATATGTTCAATATTTTCTGGTTCTTTTACCAATTCAGGCTTCAAAAACATTCGCGCTCAGCCTTGGAAGACAAATGTTATTATGATATTAATAGGCTATTGCATACTATGGCATCTTTAATGGAAACCTGTCATGTCTTCAAACACTATTAACCTGCAGATATAGGGTTAATCTGCAAATCTGCAAGTTTATAGCATTATGAAGGTGCCCAGGCACCTTACTTAAAGAGCGGCTACTCTGAGGAAATGTATTTAAACTTTATTTCTCCTAGAAGAAGCCTACTTTCAGTCGTAGAGACATGCAGGAGTGTCTTCAGTCACCAATCAATATACTGTGAGCGACGGCTGTAAGCATACCTGGCATTTTGATTGACAGCTCGCTCTGGAGTGCCTCTGTGCTGAATCGGCTGTCAATCAAAGTGTTGGAGCGTGCTTACACCTGCTGCTTACAATGCTGTGAGTGATGACTGAAACAATACCGTCACACCTCTATGACTGAAAGCCGGCTTCTCCTGCGAGTAATAAAGCACATTTCTTCCCAGGAGCTGGTCTTTCAGTAATGGGGAAGGGCAGTTTTGGGAAACTGTTATTTTGCAGATTTGCCCTATATCTGTAGGTTAATAGCATTTGGGAACAGGGTTATTTTTAAATTAGAATACATCTATTAATGAAGACACGGGTTCTTGCTACATCATTATATTAAAGTGTTTAGAAATGAAGACATGGGCTGTTGTGACATAGTCAAATTGAATAAAATGTCTAACTTAAGTCACAAGCCATTGGGACATCATCATAAATGATCTTTCAGATTCCCAGCAACATCCTTAAAAAATGCAACCACACAAGAAATAGTATAATAATGAGTTTGTCTTTAGGAGTCCAATAATTAATAACCTGGATAATTCGGTTTGAACCAATTTTCATCAGTTTTGATATTAAGAACTTGAGATGAGAGAATCGAATTACAGGACTCAGGTCTATTGGTGAGGTCAATAATCTGTCACCGCTGAACTTTGTGAATCACCTTAACTCCTAGCATTATCTACTCCTCTTTTGATTTGCTGGGCTGGAATGACATCATCTTTATGATGCATCGTACCGCCTAATCAAAAGAGAAGCAGAGAATGCCGGGAGGTAATCAGAATCTTAGGCCTTCCGTCCAGTGATCACAGATTACTGACCTGGCCGATGGATCTGAAATCGATCCTATCAACTCTATGAAGAACATTAATCAAATGGAAAGTGCCAAAGACTGGATGGTACAATTATGTTGTGCCAGGTACATCGGTTAAACGCCAGTATCAGTACTGAAATTAAGGATTGGCTGCTGTGGTGAAATTAATGATGTACGGCATGAGACCAGTTACAAGCCTGGTAGGGCCTGCTAGTTGGGGGAGTTGTAATAGAGGGGTTTTGAAGGTTTTGAAAGGTTTGTCATCTGCTGTTAGATAAATTTTATGATATCTAGAAATCCCCATTCATTGTGCCAAATTTATTATTAATTAATTTTTTTATTCTGAGCTGCACTTTATGCTCTTGTGTAGCATGCTCCATTTTGATTTTTTTGCATGTTTCCCTGTTGCAGATGGTCGTTATCATCATTTATTCACATTCTGAAGATACTAGTGGTGAATGTGGTGCATTGTTTGCTCTGTGTAATCAATCAGTTCAGATCAGTTACATTCAAAGACACTGAAAAATGCAAATATGAATATACCCTCGTACGTGGTTGAACAAGGAGAATACTGCTGTCTCAGAGACCAGTATTAGAGAAACGCAATAAAGAAATCTTAGTTTCTCAGTTCAACATTTTAACAGGTCTTGACTATTAAGGGGTTAAAAAAATAGTCTATCTCACTCTCCAGGTTCTTTGCCGATGGGACTTGAGTGAGGGAATAACATTAGGATACTTGCTGATGAGTAAGACAAACTGGCAGCTTAGTGCCATGTGGCTGCACCTGTTATCTGCCATGCTATTCTTTCCTGGGTTGTTTTGAGGTATTTTTCACGCTCACTCTCGATTCCTGTAATTGTGTCTAATTTTACTCTCCAGGGTTTTCCTCACCAGGTGTTTATCTCCTGCAATCTGCTCTTGCCTTCATCTTTCTCTCCACTCCCTTTTTCTAGCACTGTGATGTGATGGGAACAGCTGGGTATTGCCTAACACACTTCACCATTCAAAGACAGAATTTCCTTCTGCTATCATCTCCTGGCTTTTACTTTTTAACATTTTCTGTCTTTGTAAATGAGATTGCGCTGGCATCAGAGGAATACTCTAGCAAGGAAGAGCAATACATTACTTCTTCATGACATAATAACAAAATATAAGAAATATCTTGACTTGAATCAGTCATAAAAGTCACATTTGGCAAACCCAAAAAGTGTAGCAATGTATTCAAAATTTGGCACAGGTAATAGGAGACAGAGAATTTAACTAGGGTGCTGTTATCAGCTATTGGCCTCTTAACCTCCTAGTTTACTTGCTTCCTCCAGTGGTTGACCAGTAAGCCAGACCACCCAATCAAGCACATTGGATATGTAGAGCAGCATATATCATTACCACCACTGGAAACCAAGCAGTGGTGCCTAACATAGAAGATAAACAGTTGTATTTGAGATGGGTGAATTTTTAATGCAAAATATGCTGTATGTAGTAAAATTCTTCCCTCTCTGAGACAGTCCATCTGTAGATATTGCATGATTAGTATAGTTAAAGTGAACGTGTCAGTAAAAAAACAGTATTTACCTGTGTGAGCGAAATTCACTTTTTTTCTATGCGTTTTGAACCTCAAATAAATTTGTTTTACGAGCATTCTGCAGCCCAAAAGAAGACAGACAGCAAGAGTAGAAGCCTCCTTGCTAGAATGACTCTGTTACAATCCATAAAGATATTGTTACCATCTTTTCAGTTAGCCATTAAAAGGTATCAACCACTGAGGACTCTCAATTCTAAATATTTTTCTGTTACAATCAGAATACATGTCCAAATGTTGAACAGTAGGGACCTGCCTTTCTTGTAAGTATGACAACTGTCTTCCCTTAAACTTGACGACAGAGAACCCCTGTGTTACGGACGCAGGACCATATGTGACGGGCATAAATATCTCGGGGGATACTAACCGATTAGGACACTTTTATCTTAAGTATATCAGGGACAACCCTATTCCAAATAAGACTGAGACCCCACAACCTAATAGTTCCAAAGACTCATTCCTGGTGCCCTTGCCCTATAAGCAACCAGACAATCCCCATTGTTTTATCCTGCCTAATTCAGCTACTTTCTGTTACAGAAGGAGAAAATACTGCAGAGTGTAATCTGGTAAGACAGCTGTATCCCCTTATAAGATGTAAAGGCCAATGGAATTAGCCCCTATCCTGGGAATTACACGTTTCCAGAGTTTAACAGGTACCATTGACGTAAAGCACTTAAGTTCCTCATATTGCAGTCCGTTCACCATCACTAACTTGGTATGAGGTCATGCCCTCCTAAATCAGACGATAGCTAGGGCTGACTTGTGGTGGATGTGTGGAAGTGGTGGCTTTTATCCAGTACTGCCAGTGGGATGGGAGGGTATATGTGTCATTGTTAAATTCCTGATACCACTCCAAATTGTGACTCCTAATACAGACAAGCTCCACAAATATGCAATGGAAAACCAGAGACACCAGTATTCACCCTCACATGTACATTGCCACAATTGGAGTCTCGAGAGGAGTACCTGACGAGTTCAAAGCCAGAGATCAAGTAGCAATGGGACTTGAATTACTGTTCCCCAGCGAATTAAAAATGTGGACTAGATAAATTATATCTACTATGACCAACTGTTGGATGCCAATTTTGACCAGCACCCATATAATTTCCTTGCTTGTTGTGCCTTGTGTGTGTGTGTCCATCCAATGGTGTGACAGGCAGACCAATCCAGAGAATGCCGTGAAGCGGTGTAGGAAGACATCTTTATTAGGAGAGGAGAATGTATCTTGGGGAATCTGTAAATGGGCACTTCGGCTGGAACAGTCACCCACTGCCACAAGAGAAGGGAATTGTGAGAGCAGGATTTATATTTATCTATCCTGACTCTATTGTTGATATTCTACATATATTCTCTCCTGCTTTCCAAGATGGAGTTTGGTCCAGTATGTGTGTTTAGTGATAAGTGGTCCCTTAGGATTGTCTTTGTCTAACAGACTTAGAGAAAACATAGGAAAGTGGGAGAAAATGAAACTAAGGGTTAGAACAACTCTACTGATGAGCGAGCACTAAAATGCTCGGGTGCTCATTATTCGGTTCGAGCAAATTGAAATACTCGGGTACTCAACCCGAGCAACGAGCCCAATGTAAGTCTATGGGAGAACCGAGCATTTTTGCCTCAATCCCCCCCGGGGGTCTTTTTAAAGGGAGCCTGTCACCCCCAAAGGCCTTTTCAAGTAAAAGAGCCACCTTCATCAGCACTAAGGCTGCATTCTGCATTCTAATGTTTCTGATCCCTAGGAACGCTGAGATATACACTTTTATAATCTGTCCGACATACTTCTATTGTGTCAGGGAGGTATGTCTTCTCGCCCTGTGTCAGCAGCATCAGCGGTGTCAAACATCCCCCTGTTGTTTCCGGCCCCTGCCTCCTCTCCTTGCGACATCACACCAGTGGTGCTTCGTGCATCGGTGGCCCCAGATCCCCCCCGCAGTGTGTTATGATGTATTCACACTGCGGGGCTGGGAATACTGGATTTGTGGATTGAACAATGGTAGACCCACACTGACTAATAAAAGCACAAATCTCTCCCTAGCTCTGCAGCAGCTCTCCCTACACTGTCTGAATCCAGAGCTGAATGCGTCGAGCAGGGCGGTGTCCGGTCTCTTATAGACCTGAAGACGCTGTGCGGTCAGCCAATCACTGTAATACCACAGCAAATATGTCTGCGGCATTACAATGCATGGCAGACAATCCCTGCATGTTCATTGGTGCTTTAAAGAGCGCCAAAATTTTAGGGCGGAAAGCCGAGCTCTCGCCAAATAATACCAGAAATGCTTGGTGCTCGCCGAGTATACGGAGTACAGTGATACTCGGGCGAGTAACGAGTTGTGGCGAGCAAGTTCGCTCATCACTAAACAACACCCAGACCCAAAAACTGTGTGTCAATAATGTTAACTTAGTCTATTAGAAGTATGTATGGTAATGCCAGCACATATTTAGAGATAAGCTGAGCCAGTTATATTGTTACAATGCATGAATACTAATAAACTATATAAGCAATGACCGAATTATGTAATAAAGAGAGATCTACTTTGATGCTCAATGTATCAGCGTAGCTCTTCTGTGCACGCATTTTAATTTGACAATTTAATTTGAAACAGACACATCGCCTCAGAATGTCCCTCATTATGTGGCGATGACAGTGCCCCTTCCCTTCTGAACCCAACCAAACAGTGGTTTTTCACCAAATATAGGAAGGATATCTGTGTATTCAGGAGAAATTGAAATATAAATTGTATGGTCCTTTTTCTACAGTTACCCTTATGAAAATGAAAAAAATTGGTGCTAAAGAAACATTTTTATGGAAAAAGTAAATTTTCCATTTTTTCCTTCCACATTGTTTTAATTTTTGTGATGCACTGAAAGGGTTCATATGCTTCTTGAAAGTCCTTTTGAGCACATAAATAAATGTGAAGTTTTACTTTTACCTCACTGGAGAAATCTTTTTCTATATTTCCTTCTTATAAGCCCAGGTCCGGGGTGGCTCCGTGCAAGGATTCTGCTTTCCTGAAGAAACTCCAATGGTGAGCTGACTCTCCCATATCCCCCTTTCCCTTTATACATGTATAATCCATGTCTGAGATAAGTAGTTTTGAACCACGACGGTGCCAAGATGAGGCTGTTCAGGCTGAGAACCACTGAGGAATAAGCTGCCGTAAGCGCAGCGTCAGTAACCAGCGGTGACCTCTTTGAGTTTATCACGGGTCAGTGAGGCTGTGTTCACAGATGGTACCCCGAATTGCGGTGACCTCAGCACCATGAGAAAAAGTGAGTTCACCGCAGTTTAGCTCAGTGAGTTCACCACAGTTCACCGTGAGAAATTTCTCATGCTGAACTGCAGTGAACTCACTGAACTAAGCGATAAACTGTGAAACTTTTTGCGGCCCGTACTGTTAAAAAATGGACATGTCAGTGTGTTTTGCCCATGGACACAGTGGAAACATACTGACATATGCGCAGAGTCTACGTGTATATGTATTTCCAGTAAGTGTGAAAACTGTCACCACACATACCATAAACACTGACTTGTGAAAGAGCCCTTAGTCTGAATGGCAACTCCACCCTGTGATTACCTGTATATGATGTACCTGAAAAGGGTTTTACCCCGAAAAAACGCCCCTTAGGCCACATTCACACATTCAGTATTTGGTCAGTATTTTACATCAGTATTTGTAAGCCAAAACCAGGAATGGAACAATCAGAGGAAAAGTATAATAGAAACACGTCACCAATTCTGTATTTATCACCCACTCCTGGTTTTTCCTTACAAATACTGAGGTAAAATACTAACCAAATACTGAACGTGTGTACTTGGCCTTAGATTGTTTGTGGTTTTTTTATGATCAAAAACATTTTCCTTTGAAAACTAAAGTGTGGTCAACTTGTAGTAGTGAAGGTTACAAAGGAGACAATCACACGGTTATAGTCATACACTATTTGAGTCATGTAATTTAATTTTCCTGTGAAAATATAGAAAACCCTGTGAGTCCTTCTTTGTTAGGTTTAAAAAGCCAAAGTCTGGTTTGACAGTCATATATAGGAACAAACTGCCTAGGTTGCCTTTCCACATGTGTCAATCCCAATGGGAGTAGTACAATTTACCTCCAGATTTGTGATTAGGACTCACAGAAAAGAAGTTTGCTTGGCAGTTGAGTCCACTGTGTTTATGAGGGGAATGATCCCTCTCATCTGTGCTCGCCTTACATCTGCAAGTAAACTGTAACCGATCAGTGAAGAGTAATTTATAAACCATTGGTGAAAGTGGCGGAGAGCAACATGAACAAAGCAAAATTATTCTAATTGTAAAATGGACTCAATAAAGAAAGTTTGGAGAAATTGCGTGCAAACAATGTTTGCTGTTCTTAATGCTAATATTCCAGATTGATAGTTTTCTTATTCCATGGGACATTTTACGACAGTAATATAATAAATTGATGCCAAAAGCTGTAAGCTGGTGGTATTTAAATATTAGATTCATAGTATTTAAATCCTACTTTTCTGTATTTTAAATCCTTTTTTTTCCTGCTATCGCATTTTAAACTTCAGCAGATAAAACATATTCCGCTGCTGAAAATTTACAGGCACCATTCATTGTCCGGTCTGTCTACACGAGACAAAGCTGAGAGGCACTTGTGTCCTGATAAGGGCTTATCTGAATCAATAATCTGCATTCGCTTTAAACATGTCTTCAAATCCTCTCTTTGGGATCAGCATCACTTGAATGGCTGAGATTTCATAGCAGGAAAGCTGGACGTTGATATCAAATTAAAAAATCCAGTCTCATCCTTACCCAAAACTCTTATCGGGACGTTGACATTTCAAGGTCAATATGATGCACGGAAAGAAACATATCAACATGTCACAAACCAATCTCTCAGCGCCCGGAACAGAATTCAATCATTATCATTCATCTCCTCACTGAGATGCAAACATTTCGTATTAAGAGTCATAGTGGAATATTCCAGGAATTCGTCACCTCTTATTGCTACAATTATGACACTGTTCCCATCTTTATTTCACCTTTTTAAAATCTATTTCTTTCTGCCTGCAAGAGTCCGCATATTTCACTCTGACAGGACAATTTCAAGTCTTTTGCCTTTGGCTGAGATGTTATCATAGGCCAATTCATCGTGGCACCTCCAAAAGCTTAACCTGCTGACCAAATGGCAGACATTGTATTATAGTTTTACTGCACAGAGACGATAGCAGATTGTTTTTCTTGGATGAAAGAATTAAAGGGCCAATAAATGTAAAATATAAAAATAAATTGCAAAATTAATCTAACAATAATATCTTGAATTCTTTATTTTTTTCATAAAAATGGTTCCTAATTTGGTTTAAAGTGAATTAGTCTGCAGGATTGTGCACAGTAACCTACAGACAGTGTCAGGTC
>VIAB01032315.1:282-13322 GCA_009801035.1 Oophaga pumilio | reverse complement strand
TAGCACTATATGCTAATTTTTTGAGAAGGACCTGTATTTGGAAGAATGTTTTTGCCTGTTTTGAATACCTTTTTTTTCTATTGATTAGTGACCTTTGGTTCGCTCCAGCAAACACTGGACCAGAGCGGCGGTGAAAACAGATAAAAAATGCTTGAAGGTGAGTAACAGACAGGGGGCAGGGGACTTGGATTTTAAGCACCCCTCCAGCGGTGAACTAAAAAAAAATGGAGGGGTGCTTTATATCACTGTACAGCGGTATGCTAAATATCATACATTTTGAATATTTTTTTAAAAAACCTAGATAAAAAAGTGAAAGTTTTCAGAATTCAACTAATTTACTTGATGTTTTTACCCTTTCAATCAGACTCCAAAGAGTTAATATCTCATTAATAACAACTGAGCATCAATACATGTTAAGTAGCTGTCTCTTGATTTGCTAACTTGTCGAGTTCACAATTTACTTCTGCATAACTTTTCACCTTAATTTTGCACTCTACATGACATGAGTATAAAACAAATTTCAAAGTGCAAAATTTCCTCCTTAGAAAGCAAACATGCAGTGCAAATTCATGCTGTGAGGACTTGCAAGAACCTCGGGGCTAAGCAGACGTGCAAAACCACTTCTGGTTATCTGCTGGCGTATTTCTTAGACAACTTATTAGCAGGCCACCAACAACAAAATAATTTATCCAAAAAAAGAGCAGTTAATCATAATATTGATTTTCCTCCTGCTACCCAGTATGCACTGTACTTAGCACAGATAAAAAGGGCTGACTACTTCACCTTTAAATCAGAAGAGAAAAAGTATAAAAATATAATTATATTGCACTATATAAAGGTGTTATCAGTCTGCTGAAGAGAATCTGAAAATATATACTGATGTCTGCATTAAAGACTATGTTATACCAGCTAAATATAATATATTGTAAATCAACAAGATAAAATTTGCAGATAACCTAAAATGAAATATTACAAAATGTCCTAATTTTTTAAAAATAATTTCATATTCTTCTCTGAACTCTCATACATAAATGTGCAGCATTGCCCTTACATTGCTACTGCAACATATTTTTTTTCTTCTGTCCCAAGGGTCCAATTGATTTATCTGCCAGAAGCCTAAAGCCCCCAAAATAAAATAGCTTTGAGTTTACAGAGGTCATTTTTCATTGTCTAAATAAAATTTTCTAAACAAAAATCTTTCATCCTGTTAACCGCAGGGTCCTTATCTCCCTGGAGGCAACAGAAGCCTGAAAGAAGCCATTTCAATTCCTTTATGAGGAAAGATAAAAGCAAGTGTTTGATTAGAAAGGTGCGGTAGAACTTCATATAACATAGTAGTAACATGAACTAGAAAAATAGCTAAATTATTCTACTGAAAAAAATATTATTGTTGAAGGTTATTCAGTAGCATTGTAATGAAGAAAATAATGATGGTTTGTTAAACTATCACAGCACCATGACATTGACTCTGTTTTGGGTGATTTTTTGAAGAAATAAGTTCCTTACTTGTAAGAAAAGTTAAAACATTTTTTGATGGCAGATTTCGAAGTACAACGTCTTTATTTTTACTTAACTTTGAAGTCTGATTTATAACTGAACCAAAATTTTGTTAAAATTTGGTGGCTGAGGGCAACTATATATGACCCACAGTAAAGGATTTAGCATGGAGAATTAAGCTATAACCACTGATCAGACAGTAGTAAAAAACAAATATAGTACTCAACCTCCACAGGTCCGGTGCCAACTCTAAACTGCTGCTCTGGTGCATGTGTTTTTCCGTAGTAGTGATATTACAAATACAGTGTGCATTCCGGCTGCAGCCAATAACTTAGCTCGATAGCTCATGCTTTCAACAAAGGCAGCATTGGACTGATCACAATTATAGTTAAAAGCGACATTGCATGCTGTAGTCATGACTCATGATGTTTCCACTACAGCCAAAACACAGACATGAGAGCAGCTGAGGGGAGCCAGCACTCGTCAGAGGGAGAGTGAGTGCTAGCTTATTTTTTGTACTTCTACCTGATCAGTTGGAGCCCACTTTTCTAAAATTTGAAAAACCCTTTTGCATAATTCTTTGCATTAAGTAAAGAGGAATGTATGTTCTTTGTTGACTCTACAGCACCATAGACTGTAAAAAATGGTCAGAAATGCGTTTTGTGACTAGAGTGATGTGGAGTGACTGAGGAAGCTGTGTAGACTATAGGTCCCAAAAAAAACACAATTATCTTTTCTCAGTAATCAGTTGGTACTAATAGGATGTTAGTCACCCAATGAATGAAAAAATTATTTTGCAGCAAAATTAAAAACCATCATTCTTGGCAGCACATCATCCTGTGCAAACAGGACATGTGCTGCCGAGAACAATGATATTCCGTATGCAGAGAACAATCTATTAATTTAGTTCACATTAGAAGTGCGGCTTACCTAAACAACTGCCGGTTGGCTTCTATGTCGCCCTGGGTCAGCCAGTGTAAACGAGCCCTAAGAAAGAGCAAGGAATTGCTAAACAAAAGTGACACCCTCTCGCTGATTTGGTCCATCTGTGTTTTACATATTTAAGAATTTATTTGCCATTTCAGAGAAAATGTATGGCCAGTAGCAGGAGAAGCGGTAACTATAATTAAAAAATACACCATCTCAATATGAAAGAAGTGGCAAATAAAAGAAAGATTTTGTCCTGATTAAGAAGTCATGTGCTGTCCTCAAAACATGTTGACCTGCAAAACTTGTTTAAATAAAGTTTTGAAAGTATACCATCTGGCAGTCTATATCCATCAGCAGCGCAACAAGGTGACACTTTACCCAGATTATTTCAATAAGGGAAAATACCATCCGTGGCCAGGGTACATTTTTTCTTACCTTTTTACATTGCAGCTATTGAAGTGTGAATTGGAGAACTAATGTGAAAAAAACAATCAGTTCTCATGTCTCTTCCTCAATAAAAAATATGCAGGTTCAAAAGACTGTATCATAAATGTCCCCTTACTCTGTCTTTGACTCGTGTCCTCTGTGTCTAGCTGTTGGTTACAAAATGAAACAGTGATAAAATAACATATTTGAATTCAAAACAGTTCTGCTACAGGAGGTCAGATTATAGCACAAATACAGTAGAAGGAAAATTGGCTCTAATTGCAAAATTTCATTTCTAAACATTTTATTATTTGACAGATTAATGCCATCACACCATACGTTGTAGTAAATGTTGTGATTTACTAATTTTGCATTTTTTACCTATTTTTACCTGTTTTACAATCTCATTTAAATCCAGGAAAACAGTTACACTTCGGTTGATAGCTACTGTCATTCTGAATAATCTGTTTAACTGTCTGATACAGCGAAAAAGACAGAAAAATTGAGTTTTTCCCTTAAATCCTTATAATTCAGTATGAATTCATTATCATATTGTACACATTTTTAGAAGATTATAATCAGATTGTCTAATCTTTTACTATGTTTAGTCAAAAGCACAAAAATTCATTATGAAAAATTTTCAGAATTGAGAGTCCTTAGTGGTTAATACCTTTTAATTGCTAACTGAAAAGATGGTAACAAATTGCAAGCTTTCGAGACTACTCAGGTCTCTTCATCAGGCAAAGACTAATACAAAATCTAAAGAATCACATATTTATACACAACACAGCAGAGAAATAATGCAATAGATAAGACAAGTGACGTGAAGCAGAGCTATCATTATGGGAGAGTGATAGACAGTTATGGCCATAAATATTCGAACAGTTCATAGATAAGGAGTGTGAATGTTTTATGGTCCTCTGATTGGGGTCTGGTTCTGTGCTGTGATGCCCCCACAAGGTCTGAGGAGCTAATTCTTTAATTGATGTGTGTTGTGATGTCCCCACAAAATCTGAGGAGTTAATTCCTTAATTGATGTAAAAAGACATAAATCCATGTGACACATTCATTCCTGCTCTGAGTGTGTCAAAGGTTGTCATAAGTTTATACTCCCAGACTCTTCTGTCTCTCTGAGATGTGAAATTACCTTTCAATACCATAAATATGTATATCTTTGTACCGTGTTAGCCAGTAGATAGAAAAATATTTAGAGTTGAGAGTTCTCAGTGGCTGATACCTTTTAATGGCTAACTGAAAAGATGGTAACAAATTGCAAGCTTTCGAGACTACTCAGGTCTCTTCATCAGGCAAAGACTAATACAACATCTGAAGATGTGATTCTTCAGATGTTGTATTAGTCTTTGCCTGATGAAGAGACCTGAGTAGTCTCGAAAGCTTGCAATTTGTTACCATCTTTTCAGTTAGCCATTAAAAGGTATCAACCACTGAGGACTCTCAACTCTAAATATTTTTCTTTCAATACCAGTAATTTCATGTGTATGGTGCTGTGATCAGGTATACAAAAATGTTTTGCCACAGGTAGATCCTTTCTTTTTTCTCTTATTGTGTGGCGATGAGAATTCATCCTTGTTCTCAGTATTTGCCCAATCTCCCCACATACAGACCCCCAGTTGGACATTTAGTAGAAATAATTAGGTACACCACATTAGATGTGATGCAGCTGAAAGTACCTGAGATCTTGTAGTCCTGATGTGAATTGGGGATCTTTATCTTGTCTGTGGTCAATATAAATGGACGGGTTTTACATTTTTTTCTGGTTGCAAGGAAAGGTTCCTGCAGCTGTTGGGGAGGACAGGGAGCTTCTGACAATGACGCTTCTTAAATTTGGGTGCTGCCTAAAACACAGTAATGGAGGGTCTGGAAAAAAGGATTGTAATCGGGCATCTTTCTGTAGTAAAGGTTGTAATTTCTGTGCAGCTCCCCTTAGCATTTCCACATTTGGATTGTAGGTGACTACTAGTTGCACCCGGTTATTTTCTTCTTTAGCTTTGCAACGTAGCAGGTGATTTCTTGATATTCTACTGGCTAACACAATACAAAGTTTTTTTGTCTATTTTTTTGTCTACAATACAAAGATATACATCTTTCCTGCATCAAAACTAATTATTGTGACTCATACTGTCTTTTAAATTTGGTAAATTTTTAGACACTCTTTTTACACTACATCAACTGTTAAGAGTTACTTTGCATCTCATTTTTTTGCTTATTACAATATTCTAGTATTGTAGTATATTGCACAAGTATCCAACTGCAGGTTCAAGTACCCTAAGAGGACTAAACAAAAAATAAATTTAAATATTTAAAAAGAAATGTATATGTTAAAGAATTTAAGTTTTCACCTTTTTTCCCCTTTACAAATAAAGAAAAAAATAAAGAAGAATATGTTTTGTGTTGCTGATTTCATAAAAGTCTAACCTATCAAAATACAAAATTGTTTCATCTATGCAGTAAACGCTGGAAACAAAAAAATATCAAAATGCCAGAATTACCATTTTTCAATCATTGGACATTTCCCAAAAATGCAATAAAATCCTACATATAAATTGAATCTATAGCCCTCTGAAAAAAACAGTACCTCACACAAATCCATCAATTAAAAATGTTAAAATGTTAAAGGTTTCCGAAAATGGTGATGCGCACTTTTTTTTCATACAAATTTCGGAATTCTCTTTCACCATTGAAATAAAAATATCTTTGCAAGTTTGGTATCACAGTCATCATAATGAACTGAAAAATCGTGTTATCAAGTTATTTTTACTGTATAATGAATGCTGTAAAAAATACAGCCACGAAAACACTAAAAGTAACCATGGTTGGATGGGGTTAAACAGTTGACAAATATGTCTAAAACTAAATGAGAAAATTTGTCTCCTCCTCCCTTCCCCCGAAGTGAAGGAAACATAAGTGAATCTACAACCATATCAATGATTTTATTGATATGTAGAGAAACAAAACAGAAATGCAAAGAAATGAAAATGTGATCGTTTCAAACTTTATCTGTAATTTATGTCTGTTATTTATGTAATCATTTGTACTTAACATGTTCTTTCTCAAATGCTGCACTTAGTTATTCATGTCATTTCTTTAACCGCTATTACAAGAGGAATATTCAACTGAAATTATTTGTGCGTGACAACTTTACATAAACTTAAAGAAAATGGGTGAATACATAAGCGACTATTATATCTTACCTGATGTAAGCCTCAAAGTACTGCAAAAAATGGAATTTATAGTGATTTTAGAGATGAGATACTCACTCCAAGGTAGAATCGACTAGCCTAGATACCCAAGCTTGTTGAAGACTAGACAGCAAATTCACACACCAGGTTGTCTTTTCAATAAAGTCTTATTATGGGATGAGCCCGTCTTTTACAGAGGCTTTGAGCACGTAGAGTGTTTCACAATGTTAGGCAGAAGTATTGGTAAAAACAATAATTTCCTATGGGTTACTTATAAATTACACCTATGGCAGAAAAGTAGAGACCAGTATACTCCAGAATCAGTAGGGATTGAAGAACTGATTCACTATGAATTATAAATTCACTAAGAACCACTATGAATTAGAGAAATTCACACTTTAGAGAATTAATGTAATCTACGCAAAAATATATTTAGGTTTTCTAGCACTTGGGGCCCAAAATTCAGTTTGGTGCCCCCCTCAAGAAGCACATATGCAATTTGCACACTTAGTCATGTGCCAACGAGCTGCTCTTCCTAATTCCCTCAATGTTTCAATGTTCAGTGAAAAGCAGAGAAGTAGAATAGAAAGAGAAGCTAGTTGTCAAGTGACCGTAAGGCGGAAAATGGCATATAAGTGAAGTAGCCATGTGATGACTGCTGGAACCAGCAAGCAGAACTGAATCCTGACAGTGAGTATATTACACACTGTTAGGAATGGCTGCTACAGGTCTTCATTTTATAATTAAAGGGTCCGTACAGATTTGAGATGAAAGTCTGCAGTGACTTTATGTGACTGCAGGGTTCTGAATTCTCACAGTTCATGCACTGCACACTTTTAGGATTCTCCCTTGCACAAGTATGTGATTTGTATATTTCTGGCCGCATGCTGACTAGACATGTTCGGCGTCAATTCATTTTCATTTAGTGAGGCCACGCATGTTTAGTTGGCACATAACCACATGTATGCAAATCACTAGCACGAGAGAATTCTGACAGCAGGCAGTGCACACTTTGAGAATTCAAAAGGCTGCAGTCACATAGATTGCAGACTAATCACAAACTTGGACAACCCCTTTAATGCTTCTAATATAAATAAAAATATGAGAATTAGTATCACAAAAAAATGCATCCATCCCTTTCTTTTCTTCTTCATTTTTTCCAGACATCATAAGTTTTCTCATCCACAGCCCATCTCAGGAGGCTTCCATCTTCTATGTTCTTCTGCAGCACATCCCGACACGATGCCCTTAAAGAGAGCAGTGTGGTAATAATGCTCCTGAATAAAAGTATCTGCCCTACTCAGAGCCCCTGAATAAATAATTGCCTCTCACTATATTCCATGCACAAAATATGAGCCCCACACTGTCCCTCTTATGGTACATGCTCTACACACTGCCCTCTCCTTTCCATACTGGTTCCCCTTTTCACATTATCGTCTCACACTGTGTCCTCCCTTGTATGTACATGCCCCCTGATGAAGCCTTGGGTGAAATGTGCGTTGGGGCTCGTGGGCCAGCACATGTACACTCTACCCCGGTACATTCACATACCATCTTTAATGTAAGTGTTAGACTTGAAACTATTTCTATGTAAAAATTGTTTAGCAATAGTCATTGCTTCCTTTTTTCTTTGACTAAGGGTATTTGGTTTGAGGCCACAATGTTGATAGTGCTTGCTGTAAAATACATATATGAAATAATTCTCTGCTGAGTTTATTTACATGTATGCTGGCACCACCTTTTTCAGGAGTGCTCTGTTTGTGTCTTATTTATGGTTGTTCATTTATATTATTCTTTTAAAAATATTGAAATAAAATGTTATTTTATATGAGACCTATTTTGCACTCGATTCTCTCATCAAGGCAAATTATCAAAGTCATCAAGTCAGGTCATCACAAGATCAGTTCTGAAGTGACAAACACAGCAGTGGAGATGGCTCGTATGCTTCATAATAGTGAGATTACAGACATTGATGCAAGGATTGATGGTGGTTTATACCAGGATCGATGGTGGTCTAAATGCTGAGCTATATGTGAGAATCCTGCAAGATGAGTTACTACATATACTTAAGTACTATGTGTATGTAAAGGACGACAGTGTTCCAGAGGAACAACAACCTGACACATACATCAAGATTGCCGAAGAAACGGTTCCATGACAATGAAGTAGCGGTGCTGGATTGGCCCCCACAGTCACCAGGCCTCAGCCCTTTCAACACTTGTGGGTAGAGTTGAAGAAAAAACTGTATACACACCCAAGTGCATCGACCAGTATGCATCAACTTTGGGAACGTGTAGAAGAGACAAGGGATCAGATTTCGGTTGGGACATTCTTGCATTTGAGCAAGAACATTCCCAGAAGGATTCAAGCAATGTTGAAAGCCAATAGTGGATTTACAAAATACTAACAAAATAATATAAATTAAGATTGCAGTTTTTGGAGCAAAACAGTAACAGTGCATTGACATGACAAGAATCTGCATATCTAGCCGTAAACATAATAGTTGCAAGTCAAATTTATATATGAGATAGCCAAAATGATAGTTTGCTTCAAATCTTGCAAGACCTGTGCTGTCCCTGCCTTTTCAAGGGAGTCTGCTGCTTCTTTCTGCTACATTTATAATCAGACTTTGTGTTGTTTAGGCTTTTTTCTTTCTGGTATATTTTTGTTCATGATGCATCCCCTCAACTCTGTTTATTTTGGCAAAACTATACAAAATTGGAGTGAAAACCAAAAGTCTGAAAAATGTGGCGGAACCTCACATTGCAAAAACATAACACAAGATATCTGATATAAGCATTTTAATTATTAAGGACCATTGTCTTTTTTAGTGTCCAGTTTGGCCATTTTCAGTAGCTTTCACCTGATTATAGCAATGATATTCAACAGACGATGTCTTGTGACATGACCAGCTAATTAGCTGCTACCATTGGTTGGGCATGGCTATACTATTCTTCAGCATTCATTTAGTTAAGATACATAAAAACAAATCAGGATTGATGAAGTGTAAGTTGCTTGGAAGAGTATAAAAAGCACATAAAGAATGAATTTATTATATTATTCTAAAATGATGTGTCCAAAAATATAGGAAAAGAAGAATTCTGGTGACAGACACTCTTTAAATTATTCCAGAAAAAATCTTTCAGGCTTATTATAAAAATCTTCCCTACTGTGAGCAATTATAATGTTATGCTAAGAATAAGGCAATATATTTTGTCCTATTGCAATATATAAGTAGACTCTTTAGGTCATATATCAATCTATGGTTTTGTTTACATCACGCATTGATGATTTACAACTTAATTCATGTGCTAAATATAAAAAATAATATTCCAAAAAAAAGTTTGATTTTAGAAACTCATTATTAGCAATATTAAGCAATAATAAGTTAACTTTAAATATTAATGTCCCGAAGCATAAGAAATATGTGACATCCCAGAAGTTCTTGATGTCAATCAACAATGAAAGCAGACAATCAGGTGGCTGCACAGCAATTCATTTATATGTAATATTTTCTTCATTTATAAATGATGATGATTGTAAAAGTCAGACATCAAAGCTAGTCTTATTTGAAATGTAAAATCGGAATATCATGCAAAAAGACAATGATGATTGACGCAGCTTGGTATTTTTATTCATTTGAAATGAAAACCCCGTCTTACTTTGACAGAAAGATGATTGACAAAACCAGATGACAGTATCAGAAATTAGCATTATGTACAAATGTATTTCCAAATATTTGATCATACTATGGTAAATAATTAGAATCAATTCTGTCACTTGTTAATTATCAGGAGGCAGTAAATGTAAGGCAGAAGTTATTCATTACACATATCTGCATTAAATGAAATTACATAAAAAGAGCTTATGCTGTTTTGTTATCAAAGCTAAACATAGAAAATGGATAGTTAGATATGAGACAGACAGATAGATAGATAGATAGATAGATAGATAGATAGATAGATAGATAGATAGATAGAATTACTGCATATTATTATTGACATAGTGAATAACATTATCAGGTTCTGCTTAGTGCAGCACTACTTTCAGCTCATTTCTGGAACATAAGCTTTACAGTTTTTTTTCCATCATACAAGGTTAGGAGGCTGGGAAATTTGTGGGAAGGAGAAATCACCTAAGTAAATGTCATCATATGAAAAAAAGTGTGATTGATTAAATATTGACCTGCTGTTTAAGCAATGGGTAAAAACCAAGCATTATAAAATCAATTCTTCACTTGACTTCATGTTGTGATTAGTGTTAGCTATTTTAATACAAGATCAAGAACTGTATTGCAGCCTCAAACATTTGTAACACCCTGGAACTGTATTAGTCATTTACACATAGTCTGAATTCGACTATGAAGCAGTATTAATGCTAATATACAGGAGATAGTGTGTACTGATGAGCAAAACGACATATGGCATTCGATCTCTTAACACTAAATAACTTCAGGGAAATAATTTGCACTGCTGTTATTTTCCATGCCTGTTATATGAGAGGTTTAGTATAAATACTACTATTATAATTTATATAGAAAAGATGTAGGTCATAAAAATATAAATTATTGATTGATAGATAGATAGATAGATAGATATGGGATAGATAGATAGATAGATAGATAGATAGATAGATAGATAGATAGATAAATAGATAGATAGATAGATAGATAGATAGATAGATCATAGTTAGATCATAGAGAAACAAAAGATTAGAAAAAAGAGTAAATTAAGTAAAAAAGTAATAAGATTTAATTAAAGAAAAATTATAAATCTATTAACATTTATCAAAATTAGCTAATTCAAGAATGTTACTTTCAATGGGATTATCTCAGTATGAACATCTGTATAAGGCAGGAGTCACACTTGGCGTATGAAAAATCAGACTGATTCTCTTGGCCGAGAATCGCACCAATGTTCTCATTATGATCCTCCGTGTGTAATCCGTTTGCAATGTGATGATGTAATTTCCTCACATCTAAGTATCCGTGTGACATCCGTATGGCATCTGTATGCCGTTATTTTATCGCAGACTTGAAAAATGGACATATATTGGATCATGGCCTGAAAATGACCTGGAAAATGCTTGTGCATTTCTTGCAAGTCACACTGATGGTCCGTGTGGTGTGCGATTTTTTTCTCGCACCCATAGGCTTGCATTGGCGAGACTCAGCCAATATATGCGTACAATCGCAGCATGCTGTGACTCACTTGCACCCTGAATACGACAGAGAAAAACAGCAATGATGGGAACTGCCCCATAGATTAACAGTGGTCCGAGTGCTATGCAATGTTTTCTCGCATAGCACTCGTCCATATTCTACACTAGTGTGACTCCGGCCTAATCTTTAGAATTTATTATCAATATTTAGTTGGTATGGGGCACAACTGCTGTGTCTTCTGCAGTTAGCTAGAGCAAAGTAGTAGCAGTAAAGGTACTGCCACACTTAGCGATCTCGTTAGCGATCTCAATAACGACGCAAGCTAACGAGATCGTTGGTGTGATCTCTTTTAGGTCGCTAGTAGCTGCCAAACAGGAGATCTCATAAACAACTCATCAGCGGTCAGCGATCTCTTTAACGACTTTGGCGGTCGTTAGGATCTATTAGCATGTACTGAGCGCTTCTGATTCATAGGAATTTCCAGCATCGCTCATGCTCTCTGCGTCCTGCTAGCCTGCTTTGCAACTTCTGCGATCCTCTCTGTGATGCAAAAGAGAACTTACAGATATTGCGATCCAAGTCATTGTTCATTTACATCTTTTTTTCAACAACTTGCCCTATGGACAATGATTTGTGAATGTCGGTATTGCATAAAATGGTAAATACTTAATTGTTTGAAACAGTAAACTTTGTGAAAAGCCATTAAAAGCTGTATTGAAAACTAGAGGTCCCAGACCAAATAATTAATTTGCTCAAATTAGTGTTACCTTGCCACCAAATCCCCATTCATTAGCTTAATTATGTTGACAAAACCTTCAAGAAACAAAATGAACATAAACTTTGCTGTAACTAATTAAGTAAAAAGCAAAAGTGCATTTAAATAACATAGGGTACTTAGCAAATGCTATTTTGGATAGAAAAAAGCATAAAACCCATGCCACCAGAGGCAAGGTGACCCTATTCAATACGGTCCTACACTGTCATAGCGACTGGCACGGCAGCTGCAGGTGGGTACCAGCTGAAATAAAGACTTACAAGGCAGATACTAGCAAAGAGGTTATGGATGGACAGACAGAAAATAGCAGAACTTGTGGGTACTAGCAGACAGGGACCTGAGAAATAGCAAGCATGTAGAAAACAAACTAGCAATGTTGCACGGGCACCTACTTGCAGGTGGTGGTGCCTTAAATAATAAATGTTTACAAACCATTTGCTGGGGACTCTTTAGAACTGTGTGCACGGCCCTTTTGTGAAGAAAGTAGCCCACGCTAAGCACAGTGTCTGGGGATCTGCGTGCAATGCGTGGACCCCGGGCTATAGCCGGAGAGGAAGGAAGAAGTGCCAGACGGGGCTGAGGTGGTGAGTGAGTCAGCATTCCTGCTGGGGGGGAGAGGGACAGCATGCAGGGACACTGGTGCTACAGAGCCCACCCTTTTATACTCCATCTTTTTCAATCCATACCCCTGGAAGAAGGCACTGCGCCGAAACACATGTTGGTGTGGGAAGAGTTACTGCCCTCTTAGGAAAATGTTCTAAGTATATTATTTGGTATTATGTTCTGCTTGGTGTTAGGGTTCGAGTTCACGCTGCTGCACAAGGGGAGTCTCGAACCAGTCCCGCTGCGGTCCCCCATTCATCTCCGTCCGCAGTGGAGCCTGCTCAGCTTAGACGTCGGTCCCAGCGTCTCGCCCAGTCTAACAGTGTGCAGAGGATTACTGCTGCTCCTCCAGGCTCTGCTATTGTGACCAGTACTGGTTAGCGACGAGCAGACGTCTTTAGGATAAAGTCCTTGTTTTCACCTTCTGAGCATGCCCAGAGTGAGATCT
>VIAB01032311.1:0-10019 GCA_009801035.1 Oophaga pumilio | reverse complement strand
AGTGTATTCTCTTTCAAAAAGGTGACCTGCTCCTACCACTCGAGTACAATCCAACACAATACACAGTGGGTTGTTGCACTTGCTAGTACGTCAGGTGGCTCATATATCTATCTGTTGGAAAGCATGGCCCCACAGGATCAAAGTAACTAGGCTGTGTTAGTGTGATTGCTTAGGTTGCAATGTGCCCCAGAAGTTGGTCGCCCTGGTGGGAGTCTGAGTTTGCTTGGAGTGAGATCCCGGTAAAGTATTGGACTCTGTAGCACCCCGCACCTGGCCTTTCAGACTTTCTTGAGCAAACCCACCCCCCCTATTCCTGTCCTTCTGGTCATGATGGGTAATTTAGGAAAACCCGGTCAAAGGTGCAGTCAGCTTTGGCCTGAGAAACCTACATGAAACACGGCTCCCAGCTCCACTAGAGTGGCAGTCTGGTTTTATATTGGGAGCACGAAAACGCCTCTCCCCCGGCATGGGCTAGGGAGAGCATCGAAGATCCCTGAGCCTTGCTGTGGCCTTCTGCCTCTGAGGGACGGGAATGGTTTATTGGGGTTCCTCTCCTTCAGGAAGTGTCCACATGAATCCTCGCCTTATACGCTGCTTTGTTTGTGCACTCAAAAATATATTAAAAATTCTAAATCACCGTATATATTTAAGGAGGCAGAAAATTACGCTACAATGCTCTGTCTCCATTACACAAGAATCTAAAAAGCTTAAAAAGGGCACTGTATCATTCATAAACCAGGACTTTTGGCTAAGATCAAGTATATTATCTTTCCAAAAGGTGGCCTGCTCCTACCACTCGCGTACATTCCTACACAACACACAGTGGATTGTTGCACTTGCTAGTACGCCAGGTGGCTCATATATCCAGCAGGTGGAAAGCATGGCTCCCCAGGATCAAAGTCAGTAGGCTGTGTACAGTTATATGAAAAAGTTTGGGCACCCCTATTAATCTTAAGCTTAATGTTTTATAAAAATTGGTGGTTTTGCAACAGCTATTTCAGTTTGATATATCTAATAACTATTGGACACAGTAATGTTTCTGCCGTGAAATGAGGTTTATTGTAATAACAGAAAATGTGCAATCTGCATCCAAACAAAATTTAGTCTAGCTAACACCCAATTCTGCAAAGCAGGAAAGTGAACTGTATAAGTACAGTACAGCTGTAGATATTGCAGTGTGAATTGTTCAGTTCCGTATCTATTTACGGAGAAAAACTGTTAGCCAGAGGCCCAGTCTGGCTAACACCCAATTCTGCTAAGTAGGAAAGTTAACTGCATAACTACAGTACAGCTGTAGATATTGTTGTGTGAATTGTTCAGCTCCATATCTATTTACAGAGAAAACTGTTAGCCAGAGGCCCAGTCTGGCTAACTCCCAATTCTGCTAAGCAGGAAAGTTAACTGCATAACTACAGTACAGCTGTAAATATTGCAGTGTGAATTGTTCAGTTCCGTATCTATTTACGGAGAAAAATTATTAGCCAGAGGCCCAGTCTGGCTAACACCCAATTCTGCTAAGCAGGAAAGTGAGCTGTATAACTACAGTACAGCTGTAGATATTGCTGTGTGAATTGTTCAGCTCCGTATCTATTTCCGTAGGAACACCCATAGTCAGAGGCCCAGTTTGGCTAACACCCAAATTGAAAAGCAGGAAAGTTTTCTCTATCAGTACAATACAGATGTATACATTGTTGGTGGAATTGTTCATCTCCATATCTATTTACGGAGAAAAACTGTTAGCCAGAGGCCCAGTCTGGCTAACACCCGATTCTGCAATCAGGAAAGTAAACTGTATAAGTACAGTGCAGCTGTAGATATTGCTGTGTGAATTGTTCAGCTCCGAATCTATTTCTGTAGGAACACCTATAGTCAGAGGGCCAGTTTGGCTAACACCCAAAAGTGAAAAGCAGGAAAGTTAACAGTATCATCACAGTACAGCTGTATACATTGCTGGGGGAATTGTTCATCTCCGTATCTATTTCCAGAGGAAGACCCATAGTCATAGGCCCAGTCTGGCTAACACCCAAAATTGAAAAGCAGGAAAGTTAACTCTATCAGTAGAGTACAGCTGTATACAGTGTTGGGGTAATTGTTAATCTCCGTATATATTTCAGGAGAAACACTGTTAGCCTGAGGCCCAGTCTGGCTAACACACAAATATCAAAAGCCTGAAAGTCGACTCTATCAGTACAGTACAGCTGTATACATTGTTGCGGGAATTGTTCATCTATGTATATATTTCCGGAGGAAGACCCATAGCCAGAGGCCCTATCTGGCTAACACCCAAATATGAAAATCTGCTAATTGTACTGTATAAGTAGAGTACAGCTGTATACAGTCTTGGTGGGAATTGTAAATGTACGTATCTATTTCAGGAGAAACACTGTTAGCCAGAGGCCCAATCTGCCTAACTCCTAAATCTAAAAATCTGAAAAGTTTACTGTATAAGTAGAGTACAGCTGTATACATTCTTGGGGGGAATTGTAAATCTCCGTCTATATTTATGGAGAAATACAGTTAGCCAGAGGCCCAGTCTGGCTAAAACCAAATGTAAACATCATAAAAGTGTACAGTATAAGTCCAGTACAGCTGTATACAGTCTTGGGGGTTATTGTAACTCTCAGTATATATTTGAGGAGGCAGACTGACTAAAAAATTATCAGTATGGATTACAGTACAATATAAACAAATTATCAGCAATAACTAAACACACATGTGGGCCAATCAGTGCCCCACTGCCCACGTTTTTCATAAATTACCAAAGAAGATCACAACTAAAGGCGTCATCTCTCTGGAATCAGTCAGGGAATATGTGGATCTCATCTGGCCTGCATGTAACAAGGATATGTGCCTCCTGCATTTCTTCCCCCTGCCCAGCAGTAGTACTGTGTTTTACAGCCGGCTCGATTCCTTCCTCAACCGCAAAATAAGCTATGCAATTATAAATGTCAACAACATGGAGGCCTTTATAATTCCATTTCCAGCATGGCAGCCAATACCTACCAAACTTCACCCCTTAGGGGTGCCAGGTATGAAGGAGGAACATCCTCATCTTTTACGGGCTCTACTTTTGCCAAACCATCCATTCTGGTCTTTGTGTCCCATTAAGAGAAAACAGGATCAGGATATTCCTGATGAAATATTCACATCTATATTTGAAGATGTCGAAAGGGAGGAGAATTAGATGGTGGAACAAGGACACCCACCTTTAGGGCAGGAGATAACTGTTATGGGAGAAGTGGCCATTGCAGACCTGATAAATATTAGGAGAATTTATCTTTCAAATAACCTGCAGAAAATTGTTGACCAATAGACCAATAATTGTAAGTGTATGTGGCGACCCTGAGGGTTCAGTCGCCACAGAGGTACTGCATCTCAGCCAGAGATGTGATATTTTCAACTTTCAGGTAAGGTGGAGACATTACACCTGGTTTTAGCAACACTGTATCCATCATACACACTAGTTTATTTCATATAGCATGACCCAGCCAGCAAAGGGTGTACATGGTGGTTGGAGCTTGTGGGGTCAGAGCAGGAAGTTAGAGGGAAGATATAGAGTTCAACCTTGGGGGAGGAAGAGGACAGATGTGTTTTACACAGCTCTCCCATAAGGGCGAGGGTAAGAAGATATAATTGTGCAGCAGCCTCACGTCCTGAGGAGTTGCTTATTGAGAGAAAGAAAGAAGAGGGGTTCACTGTAAGGGAAAAGGGATTCTCAGAGAGAGCCACAGATGCACTGTAAGCTACAGGTGGGCACATTCCAGGACTGGCGTACGCCACCTTGGATAATCCAGGTTTCAGAAGGGACTCGGCCCCTAGAGTAGTGGAAGAACTTTATGACTCAGCTATCAAGCCGATAGCTGTGATAACTTTAGGGATCACAGCCACAACCGCAACTACCTTCTCCGGGAAAGAAAGCTATATAGGATCAAGGAAACGCATAAAGATAACGTTGTCCTGGAGGATCCGCAGCTTATAGACTGTGACACTGCTTAGCGAGGTGCTGGAAGGAAGAAAGGCGTGGGAAATCAGCACAGTGCCACGGCCAGGGAAGGCATATACTGACAGGGAGCTTTGTAATACTGTTCTACATCCACCTTGGAGTTGGCTGGACTCCTCACCTGGAGAGCGTGGCACCAAGCGGGCATCTGTACTGCCGACACCTGAACTGCGATTAAAGCTGTGGAAACTGCAATTGACAGTCTCCTCAAGTTCTTCCCTCAATGCACACTACACTTTGCTACATCTACCAACAACATAACTTCATCTACAACGTCTTCCTGCCCTGGGATAAGATAGTCTCGCCTGTGGGAGACTTTACAAACTGTGCTGCATCTCACCATCTGTCCCAGAGGATCTGCACTGCATCGCTGGTCAGTGGTCACCTCTGACCAGATACCAGAGCTGGCATCACGAATACCTACACTGCAAACTGTCATCATCCCCTGTAAATATTTCACCTTTTATTGGACGCCCAGGGCCACCGACCGAGTCACTGCCGCTGTGACACATCCCCTTAAAACAACGGCACGCCAACGAGTACTATACTGCCCTGGCGGCTATCCATGTACGCTTCAAAATAATCATCAAAACCCCATTCCAGCAGCAGACCCTGTTAGGCCATCATGTCCAATGGCACACAGTTTTCATACTCCTGCTATTTTTGTCAATGATCCAGCTGCCATGTTTGATCCTTCAACCTTGTATGGTCCATCGTGCAGTAACCCTTATAGTTTCAAAACGCTACGTGTCAATAGGTTTCTAAGACAATTCTTAAGGTTTTAGACTAGGTATAGAGAAAAATTTGTTCATGTTTTCAAGAACCTTTATGCCAAAAGTTTAACAAATACAAATTTTATTCTTATCACAGACTGATTCAACATTTGTAAAGATATTTTCCCTTTTATTAGGTTGTTTCATGTTTGTATTGTTCACAAAGCATATTAAAATAAAAATCTCATACTATTTTGCAAGATACAAGGTATATGTAGTATAGTTTAAATATAATAAATCTCCTTCTATAATTAATGAGTCAGACAATCATGCGGAAAGGCTCAGTATGTATTACACAAGAATATAACAATTTGGTAGGTGGAGGAAGGGGGGTGGTGCAGCCCATATTGGGAGGTTGCAAAAATGGCATATGTTGAGGTGTCTAATGGACGCAAAGCTGCTGGAAATGGATTCATTGGAGAAGTCCGAGGAAGAGGAAGACAAAATAAGGGGTACTGTATCACCAGATAAAAGGTATACATAGTCTACTGAAAATATTCTACATCTCCGTATATATTTCAGGATTCACACACAGACGCTCACAGGCTCAGTCTGGATTACACAAGAATAGTAAAAGATACACAAAAAATAATCACATATGTGGGCCAATGTTCCAGGTCTCAATGATGCAAACCCAGTTGGGAGGGGGAGACGACGACTTTGTGCAAAACGGTTACTGTATCCCAAGCGGACAGTTGTATACAGTCTAGGGGTAATTGTAAATCTCCGTATTTATTTACGGAGCAACAGACAGACGCTCACAGGCTCTGTATGGATTACACCACAATCAAAAAAGTTTACAAACTGTAATGGATCAGCATCGTGCAGCTGTATACAGGGTTGGGGAAATTTTAAATGTTCGTCTACATTTCACTCTCAGGAAGCCAGTCCAGACTCTCCGGTACAGGAAACTAGATGGATACAAGTACGCAATGAAAGTTGAGTGATTGCAGACATTTTGAAATTAGTAATAATCAGGCTACAACCTCACGGTTGAATTCTGAGAGGCGATGCTGACCCTCAATTACTTTATCTGTGTAGCCAGACAAAACGGTTCTTTGTGAAGAAAGGCTTGCTGTATCGCAGTTGCGTCAATCCCATCACCGTTATCTGTCTACATCGAATTGTGATGCCAAGGAGACATGTAGACATGGTCCTCACTGCCTATCATGGTCAGTCTGGTCACTTTGGAGTGCTAAAGACAGAAGCCACAGACGGTTGCCGATTCTATTGGATTGGCATGAGAGGAGACCTTGAAAAATGTTGCCAGGAATTTCACACGTCTGTGACTAGTAAAACTTTGAAAGCTGATCATAAAGCAACACTGCATCCGATTGTGAGTTGACGTCCATTAGAAATGGTAGCCATTGATCATCTGAAGGTACAGCCCAGCAAGACAGGCCAGAGCAACGTCTTAACCATCATTGATCAGTTAACGAAATTTGTAGCGTCTGTCCCTGTGAAGGATTTAACTACCCAGACTCCACAGCGATGGAGCAGGGAGAGGTAAGTATTGCAAGTGCTGGGGCCCTGAGCAAGCAGGTGTGGCTGACTCTTGGGCGACGGCCCTGGCACAGGGCCCCTCATAGTACGCCGGTGTGTCTGACGGCGAGTGGGCCCATCCCACCGTCAGAGACAGTTTGTGGTACTATGAGGGACCCTGTGCTAGTGCCTTTGCCCCGAGTGTGACCTGATACCTGCTCAGGGCACCGGCACTTGTCCGGGTGCGCCAAGTGGTGACCGCGTCCCGGGGGGGACAGCCCAGAAAGGGAGGTGGCATAAATGGCATCTGTTGAGTCGTAGGCTGGACGTTCACCTGGTACAAATGGAAGAATTGGAGAAGTGACTGCACTGAGAGGAAGACGAGGACAAAGCGAGCCATTTTGCTGGCAACCTAGGTGTAATCAGGGGAAGGTGGCATAAAAACCTTCAAAAAGCATGCATGGTTCATTTTAATAAAGGTTAGATCATCAACATTTTGTGTCGACAGCCGTGTCCTTCTTTCTGTCTGGATTGATACAGCAGCACTGAAGAGTCTTTCTGATCGCACACTACCAGCAGGGCAAGCGAGCTCCTGTAAGACATATTGTGCCAATTCAGCCCAGGTGTTCAATTTACAGGCCCAGTAGTGAAAGGGGAATGACCGTTGAGGGAGAACATTGATAACGTAAGGAAAAGTTCTTGGTAACCAGTTTACAACTACTGGCTCCTGTCTGTTGCTATAGATTCCTGATTACCAGGCGTGTGAGCTGTCCTAGAGAAATCAGTTCACAACATGGTCATGAAACATACACTTTGTCTGCTGCTGTTCGCTGTACCGGGTAGTCTCTGTCCTTATCCCCTCGATTCCACGCGGCCTATCTGGCGCTCCTCCACAGTATTTCCACTGGGGCTCCATATTGCTATAGCGCAACAGGCTCTGCCTACATCCAACCCTGCTGGGGCCTGTTACCGTAAGCCCACTGTGACCCATTACGCCTGTGCACGTTGCAATAAAAAGTGGACATCAGCCCAGTCGTCGCCTTTCTGCCCGTCCTGCAGTCCTCCCACCATATCGGACTCACAGGAGCACTCAGACTCCCTGGATGAGAGCACTCCCCCTCCTCCGGAGTGGGCCGTTGCCATTTTTCAGTCGGTCGCTGAGTAAGGTATCCCAGTCCCTAGTCCAGGTCCTTGAACGCCTTCCACAGCTCTCCACAGCCAACAGTGCTCAGAACATCTCCCATGGCGATTACAACGCAAGTGACCTCTACCTTCAAAGGGACAAAACCGTGAGAGGTTCTAGAAAGGGGACTCTGTCTGGCTCCTCGTACAGATCCCTGGGCCCTTCAGCAGCATCCAAGCCACTTTCCCCCTCTCATTCCGCCTCCTCGGAGGAAGATCTTGGGTCGGACATAGACTCCCAGTCCGGGTCTGACTCGGATTTGGACCAGACCTCCAAGATACAGGTCATGGTGTATAGCCTTATCTCGACTATCTCTCAACTGCTTAAAGTAAAAGAGGACAAGGCTCCTGCCCAGGATTCCTTTGTCTCATTAAAACGGGTTAAACGCCCTTCACGCACCTTTCAAAACCACAAGGAATTTGAATCTACCCTGTCTAAGTACTGGGCACATCACGAAAAGCGTTTCCCAGGCAGGAAGCACTTAGACATTCTCTATCCCTTGAAACCCGATGTTCTCAGCAAGTGGGCAGAGTCCCCTAATGTGGAGCCACCTGTTTCTCATCTTTCTTACAAGACGGTCCTGTCCTTGCCGGATGGCGAGTCTGTTAAAGACGCTACGGACAGGCAGATCGAGTCTCTGGCCAAATCAGCCATTGAGGCAGCTGGCGCTTCCCTTTGTCCCAGTTTCGCTTCCACCTGGGTGGCGAAAGCCATCTCTGCCTGGGCTAAAATGCTTCGCAGGGGCATCTTGGCTTCAGCTCACCCACACGACCTAGGTGAGTTGGCAGCAAAAATTGGTGATGCCGGCAAATACATTCTGTATGCTTCCTTGGACTCGGCGGGTTTTTACGCTACAGCAAGCAGCAACATTGTGGCTATTCACCGCATCCTTTTGTTGAAGGCATGTAGCGCGGATACTATTTCCAAATCATCTCTCACCAACCTACCCTTCCAGTGCTCCGGGCTCTTTGGGGCTAGGCTAGACCAGATAATTTCTGAGGCTATGGGAGGCAAGAGCACCTCTCCCCCTCAATACAGACCTAAGCGTCCTTTTAACACGAAGGGCCCTCGGCCCTTTAGGTCTTTTCGTCCCTTCACACCTTCTGAATTCTTTTCACAGCAGGAGCGCCCCTCTGCTTCAGGAGAACGGAGGAAACCTTATTTCAAGCCCTTGCCTCACTGGAAACCAATATGCCATTCCTCTAAGCCCTCTTGGTCCTCCTGATCGAACAGGTTTCGTTCCAAGTGACGGGTCACCCCCACCTGGAAGGCTTTCCAGGGTGAGAGGCAGACTTCTTTTCTTCAGGGACGCTGTCGGTGGTCAGCGATGGCTGGGTCAGGGAGATGGTTACCTCTGGTTACAAGATCGAGTTTTCTTCACCAACAGAAAGGCACTTCTTTCTTTCTCGCCCTCCGAGGCAGCCGTCCCAGACCCCAGGTTTTGTCCAGGCCGTCTGTTCCCTTCTGGCCGCCGTAGTAGTTGACGTTCCTTCTCCAAAACGTTTTTCGTGGTTCTACTCGAATCATTTCGTAGTCCATAAAAATTAAAGGTTCTCTACGCCCAATCCTGGACCTCAAAAAGCTGAATCGTCATCTTGGGATTCGCCACTCCAGGATGGAGTCCTTACACTCAGTGATCGCTGCGATGGAGCCAGGAGAGTTCCTCTGCTCCTTAGACCTTCAGGATGCGTACCTTCACATCCCTATTTGTCTGCGACATTAGCGATTTCTTCTGATTGCAATCCAGGACGATCACTACAAATTCACGGCCCTCCCTTTCGGTCTGGCCTCTACCCCCAGGGTCTTCACGAAGCGAATACCGGCGGTCATGGCCATTGTTCGCTCCAGGGGGATTATCATAATCCCTTACCTGCACGACCTGGTAATCAAAGGCTCATCCCGCCGAGACTGTGCTCAGAGTCTTCAAGTCACTCTGGACACCTTGACGCGTCTCGGCTGGATCATCAACCGAGGGAAGTACTCTCTAACCCCTTCTCAGCATCTGACCTTCCTGGGCCTGGAATTCCACACATATTTGTCACGGCCAGTGTTCTTCCCGAGGGACAATTTCTGAGTTCTTTGCAAGGGAGTCCGATCCATTTTGGTCTTCATGTCCCAGAAAGGTCCCCAAAATTCAGAGAGAGCAGGATCAGGATATTCCTGTTGACATATTCATATGTATATTTGAAGATGTTGAAAGGGAGGATAATTTGATGGGGGATCAAGGACACCCACCTTTAGGGCAGGAGATACCTGGTATGGAAGAAGTGAGTGGGCATTGCAGAGCTGATAAATATTATTTATCTGTGAAATAACCAGCCAAAAATTGCTGACCAAAACAATAATTTTCAGTCTACGCCTACAAGTAGCCAGCCAAACCCCATAACAGCAGCAGCAGGCCGTGTTTGGCCATCATGTCCAATGGCCCTCACTTTTCAGGCTCCTGTTCCTTTTTTGCAATGATCCAGCTGCCATGTTTGATCCTTCGACCTAGTATGGTCCATCGGGCTGTAACCCTTATACAGTTAGGTCCATACATATTTGGACACAGACAACATTTATCTAATTTTGGTTCTAGACA